>BROG01000816.1:0-97500 GCA_030159075.1 Atrina japonica
TGTTTATCGGTAGTCCTCGTACGATTCCCTCTCTTTGATATTGATATTCGATGAGTGCCGAATGCCTTTAGAACACGGCACACAGTCTAATTATACGTACTTCAACTTTCACTTTTTGCGTTAAGTCTAACCAAGCTGCACAGCTGCCAGGACAGGAGGAGAGATGGACATTAAATTCTATTCTGCCGAGGACGTAGAGCGTGTATTGCATTATGAACAACTGATTCCAGAGATGGAAAACGCTTTAAGAAAATTTTCCACAAAAAAAGTCGAGCAACCCGTTAGAACTGTTGTCAAAGTTTCAGAATCGTCTGGGTAAGGGTCCATGGAAATACCGAAAACAAGAGTGCGTCGAAATATCTAAAAGGACCGAAAAGGACTCAAATGGACGCAAAAGGATACCAAAAGGACACCAAAACTTGTTTATATGCAATATATTTTTTTTTAAATCGCTGTTTTATAATTATCACTCTAGGGGTGTTAACCGTTATCCAGACATGTTTATGTTTGAAATATCGATATATTTCAAAATGCCGTTTTGGATATCGTTACCAGCTCTTGTCACGTGGAGGCCACCCTGTAAGAGCCGTATAATTTTTATTTAAAAAAAATCCGAATAAGAACCTGATTTTAAATCACCAGAAAAGGTATTTGTAAATATCAAATGCGCATTTAAATCCTCTAAATGATACAGGTTATAAGTCTTTAAAAAATCGCTGATTTAAAAATAGTGAAAAAGAGAAAAAGCAATGTGTAAAAGTTTCATATTATTATCAGCGATATATAAAGCTAATATTAGCTTTATATATATCGCTGTTATTATTATTATTATTATTGTTGTCGTTGTTTTGTTGAATTACCACTGGGTAATCAACAGCACCAAAGTTCTGAAAGTGAACATAACAGTTATTAATGTGGAATATAATTTATTTTGTCAATAAATATCATTTCTGGATCGTTTGTTTGTCATTTGGTGTCCTTTTTGGCTCTTATTGTGTCCTTTTGCGTCCTTTTGGATATTTCGACACACCGTGGAAATACCGAAAACAACAAGGAATTACCGAAAACACCAGAAAAACACTGATATAAATTTGACAAACAACTTAAATATTATAGATATTAATATTTGGATCCCTTGATTTACAGTTTTACAGAAATTTGATGTATTTGAAAGAAGTTATTTTGATATTTTAATACACAAATCATGCCAATGAACCCTGTTTGACACAATAAACATAACTTCATATATTTTATATTCAACTTGTGTTAGATGCATACTGGTATATTATGTTTTTGGTGCCTTTTCTGGTGTTTTTGGCAAATCGTTATTGTTTTCAGTGTTTTTGTATTTCCATGGACTGTCAGTGTAAGCCATTTATGTTCAGTGAGTGTTCAGTGACCTTTTCTAGATAGATCTAGGTTTACTGCTGCATGGCAATTATGCAAATCTTTTGCAATGTTAACCATGATATAGCATGAAGAGATTACTGGATGAAACAAGCATACCTCTGCCAGGCTCTGTATGCTTCTCTTTAGGGCCAGTGATTTTCTGTTTCAAATTTGCTTCAATTCTGTTTTCAGTTTTGGTGAATTCTGGTATTTTTTTTCTGTTTTCATAAGAAAAAGAACTAAAAAACTAAAAAAACATACTGAAAAATATTTAACAATACAGACTCATAATCATACTTTCAATAGTCTGTCACACAAATTTAATGATAGATTTAAAAATAAGGAAGTAAATAAAACCTATACATGTATATGCAACACTGTATGTTTCTATAATTTTGTTTTTGGTGTGTTTTTACTTTAAATAAACTTATAAAGTAGATCTACATCATACATGTACATATACATTTGTATTTTATTTTTATACATGTCTTTTATTTTGTTGTATCAACACTAGCGTAATCTATACTACATGTATGCTGAAAGAATTTGCAAAAGTAAATGTCACCATCCTCATAATGATCCCATGGAAACTGATCAACCCGTGCTGATGTATTTATTTTTTTAATGGGAAGCAGTCTCCTCTTATTACCTACGTGTCTTAGGAAATCATAGCTTGCTGTCAAAAACGTCAAGGTGTGAACATGTGTTTGTGTTGGTAACAAAAACTGACTGTCAATTGAGCTGTATGTTGTAAAAAGTTAAGATGTATTGTACATTGTAAAATTTTACTATCAATTATAAAAGATTTATATATATATTCAGAAATTGATCTAAACATTATGAAAACCTAATTCAATATATCAAATTAAAGCTATTTTTGTTTTAGAAGAATCTGGATGATACCGGATGATAATGGAAATAATTGCCCTTACCTTTCCATGGGTAAATGTCTGATTACAGTACAGTGTATGTGGCTAATAGAATTTACGGGATAAAATAGTAATTTATGTAAAATTATGTGATGAAATATTGTATATAAACAAAGAAATGAAGTATATAACACGTAGAAACACTACAGTGAAACTTGTATATAACGACCTCCTTAGTGACACAAGAAAACCGGTCTTTATAGGGAGGTGGTCTTTATATAGAGGTTGATTTGTACACAAATGGTACTATTGGGGGAAGCAAAAAATGGTCTTTGTGACCAGGTGGTCTTTATACACAGGTGGTTGCTAAAGCAGGTTTTACTATAGTTCACAATTTAATAAATTTTACCTCATATTTAAATTTTTAAAGATTTTTCAATATCACAAAGTCTGTTTCAGATTGCTGATTCTGTCTGCTATTGCAGAAAATCACTGGCCCAAATACTTGGTCTGTAAGTCACATGTGTATGTAACACCAACTTTCAAACTTTGTCTTTAAGTTTGACAGATCTATAATATATTCAGTCTACCACCATAGCAAAGCTGTATATACTTATATAAAGAACGTGCTTTGTGAAGCATAGTTACAGTGGTAACAAAGAAGATAGTGTATTATTTTGTTGGCTTTTTTTCTCCTTTTTCGTTACAATTCATCTGTTCACTTGCATACAGATGTCTGAAAATGGACTGAGTTAGACAGGTCATATCTCGGAGCCATTTTCTACAATTCAGCTCATGCTTCTGTCATAAATTAAACATGTACCTACAGTACTATAGAAATATTCTAATCTCACATTAAAGTATATACAGTTTTAAAAATCCACACTTTAAAAAACTTTGCTGCTGTAACTAAACCAGTCCAATAGGTTAGTCCTGTACTATGGTGAGCTAACATATGCCTTCACACTATTTTTATATTATATCATGTCGTTAACTTATATTATGTTGGTGTTTTCATTTTTTTTATCTTCCTTGGAATGCAAAGCAGTAGCTTGATAGTAAAAACAATATTGAATATTGCCACTGAGGTCCTGTATAGCAGGTTTACAGTAGTTACAGCAGTAATCAAGATACATGTATTTTACTACACATATTTTGATTTTTCTTTAAAAAAGGGGAAAGAAAAATCAAAAGAGTAAAATACCTTCTTCATTGTCATCATAACTAGTCTTACAGCTACTGGTAATAACCATCATTAGTGTATGTATGGGTGGATCCAGAAAATAGGAAATGGTGGAGGGGTGATATGTAAGAAATGTGCTGTATAATGGGGAAAAAAAGAAATGAAAACACATACCTTCAACAACTAATTTATAAAGAACATTGTCTTATGGTAAATATATATATATTGAAAATTTATGAAAAAAACTAAAGGGTCGGCGGATTAATTTAGTGTTGGTCAGAAAACCTGAAACAAACATATATATTTGGCCTTACTAGTAAAACATTTTGGACAGATATTTGGCCTGCTGAACTGATTGCCCTTGACCAGATAATTTTCATGAATTTACATAGAACCCACCTAGGCCACAAGCACACATATGTATTCATGTATTTATCAATATCTATATTGATAAAGTTTTCTACAAATGAACTATTACTTTCAGTTTCTTGGGTGTCATGCCAGCTTATGTTCCTGAAGATAAAACTTTAGCAACCAAACTTGTAACTTTTTTCCCTCAGAATAAAGGTGTACCGACTCACAATGCTTTGGTTGTCATGTTCAATGCTGATACTGGTGTACCAGAGACAGTAAGTATACAATATACTTTGCTGTTAAAGTCCTATGTTCATTACAGTATGTATAATATATGTAATATATATTAAAGAAATATAATAAAAATGCAGTATTGATCTATTTGAATCTACATATCCCCATATCAACAGGTAAACAAAAGTAATGTAAAGGCAATGAATATTATATATTAATATATATTATACATATTTCTGATAATGAATTTACATTTAAAAGTTTGAAGGGGAATTTCAAAATTCATATTTGATTAAAACAATGTAATTTCTAGCAGCAAAGCAAATAATCAGTTGTCATATTGATGTGGAAATATATATATATATATATATATATATATATATATATATATATATATATACTTATAAAACTTGATAATGAGTAACGTGTAGTCTAGATTTAAAGAGTGACAGCAATGAAAAATTTCAACTTAATAATAATAACCTTCTTTGTAAAATTATCTGTTAAGGAATCATTCTGCTGGGTATGTTTTTGACCATTTGTGTGTGTGTGTGTATATACATAGGCGTCGGAAGCAAATTGAAAGTGGGGGGGCTAAACCAACTTAAGAAACACACACACACCAGAAACGTCTGGGGCGTAAGCCCCAATTTTCAACATATATATCTATCTTTGCAAAAACAGGGGGGGGGGGGCTAAGCCCCCCCTACCCCCCCACGGTTCTGATGCCTATGATATATATTATATATGCCTATATATATATATATATATATATATATATATATATATATATATATATATATATATATTAAACAAAGTCAATAAAAAATAAGAAAATTAATTACCAAATGAAAATACTATGCACTATTTCAAAAAGATTGTTTTACATAGAAATTAATGAGGAAAATGACATTTGTTCATAAACTTATGCCATGATGCTATACCAGTGATTTTGTTACTAAACTTTTTGACACTGAATATCAAGGAAATATTGATACATGTGGAATAAAACTTAGAATGATAATGAAATTTTTTGTTTTTCAACATGATGTTTATATTCTGAAGTTTAAAAGTTGATTTGTTGTAAACAATAACATGAGTATACATAATCCCCCTTTCAGCTGGTAGAATTGCTAGTTGAATAACATGTTTGTGTCCTATGACTATTTCAATTATTATTTTTTTAAAAATGAATATGCATTATGACTACACTAAATAAGTATGTCACATTACCCATAGGCTACAAGTATTACATATGTTCACTTACACACAGACTTAAATTTATACACGTCATGTTAAAAAAAAATTATAATGATGTTTACAAAAAAAATAATTGATCAAGCCCTTTCTCTTCTCCCAAACATTGAAATTTATATATATATATATATATATATATATATATATATATATATATATATATATATATATATATATATATATATATATATATATATATGTATAAAAACTTGTTTTAGCGATCACCTGGTCATAAAGACTTTTTTGCTGTCCCCATTAGTACCATTTGTGTACAAATCAACCTCTATACAAAGACCACCTGCCTATAAAATCTGGTTTTGTTTTGTCTGTAAGGGGGTCTTTATATACAAGTTTCACTGTATGTATATATAAATAGGGTCAAATCAAAATATCATGAGGTCAGTTTTTATGTACTTCAAATAAAATCAGTAAATATTAAGAAAATAAACTTCCAAATAAAATCACTGAATACTATTTCAAAAAGATTGATTTATGTTGAAATTAATGGGAAAAACGACATTTGTACTATAAAACAGAATGATAAAGAAATTTTTCAATTTTCAAAATCATGTTTACATGTATAAGTAGACAAAGTAAACATAATCCCCCTTTCAGCTGGTAGCATTGCCGGATGAATGACATGTTAGTGACTATTTCAATTTTTTTTTTTTTTTGAAAATGAATATGCATTATGACTACACTAAATAAATGTCATATTACATGTACACATAGGCTGCAAATATTATGTATGTTCACAGACATAAATTTATACATGTTAAAAAAAAAAATAAAGTGATGTTTACAAAAAATATTGATCCAATAAATATTCTCCAGTATGCAGATGATACTGCCATTTTTATGGATGGATCAGGAAAAAAAAGTGCACTGGATATTCTATTTCAATGTTTGATAAAACAAAAGCAGTTTGGATAGGATAAAAAACTAACTGTTCTGACAAAATTTGTAATGAATATAATATTGAATGGACTACTGACCCATTTACTGTGATTGGTGTAACTTTTACTGCTGACCTAAGAAATATGGAAACACTCAATTTCAAAGATAAACTATTAAAAATACAGCATGACATTTCGTCATGAATAAAAGGAACATTTCCCCTTTAGGTAAAATAACAATAATAAAATCCCTGTTAATTCCTAAAATAACACATCTTCTCATATCACTACCAAAACCTTCCAAGGATTGGATAACAGACTTGTGAAAAAAATTATATAAATTTGTTTGGAATGCAAAAGTCGAAAAAGTCTCAAGAAAAACATTAATTCAGGACTATGATAAAGGGGGGACCAGGATAATTCACTTAGATACCTTTATAAAGTCTCTCAAACTAACTTAGGTAAGAAGAAGGTTCCAGAACTCCAACAGTGTATGGGTAAACTTGTTCTCAGAAATCTGTAATTTTGATAAAACTCCATTATTACAATTTGGATCCGTGTTTGCAAATTTAAAAATCATTTCTGGAAAGAATTATTAAAAATCTTATCTAACTTTATGGAAAGTACATGTAGTAATGAAAACAAAGAAATTATAAAGACATCAGTTTGGTATAATCCATTAATTAAAATAAACAGAAATACAGTCTTTTACAAATCAGTATATGATAAGGGTTTTCACAATATACAGGATTTTTAAAAGAAAATGGAGATTTTTTATCATACACCAATTTTATTCACATTCTTAATAAACCTTTTCCATTTACAAAAATTTTCAGATCACAAAGTGCTATTTTTAAGTCTTGGCCAAATCTAAGCAGAAATTTCTCAAAAGCACAAATGCTAACAAGGCCCACCTTCATAGAAATAATTTTTAAAGATAAAAATGGCTGTAGAAGAATATATGACAATTTTCTAAAATATATATATACGTGTGTGTGTGTGTGTATATATATATATATATATGTGAACCCAGTTATGTCATATTGTTTTTGTCCACCTCATTTTACAACATTAAATGATTTAGTATGCTTAGAAACAACTAATCTGATATTCCAATCTTGGCAATTGTCATTTTTAGATTATGGATGGAAATGTTATAACAACCATGAGAACAGCAGCTGTGTCAGCAGTAGCGACAAAGGTAAGCTGTCAAAACTTGACATATTCTGTTTTGACATGATGAGTGTCAGGTATTAATTTAACCTCCTTCTTACTTTAGTATAATCATTTGTTTCCAACATCTTTTCTGTTTATTTTCGTTTTGATATGGTTAGACATTCCTAATTGTTCTACTCTCCAGTTCTTGTCAAACTCCAGTTAAATACTTACGTACTGCCCTTAATGCCACTGACATGTAGGGCAGCCACAAAGAACTTCCATTCCTTCCTGATTTTGTCCACCTTTTCTGTTGTTCCCCAGGTTTTCAGGTTTCCAACTTTTCATTTCTGCCTCTACTGTTCTATGTCATGTCATATCATGTCATGTATTTTGAAGTCTTCCTGTTCTTATTTTTCCTTCTGCTGTCCAATGAAGGACCACATTTGTGCTGGAATTCTGGTCTTTTCTTGTGAAAAGGCCAATCCATTTTCATTTTCGTTTTAACAATGTGAGCATTTCATACAAGTATACGTGAAATAAATTATTTTCCCATCTTATCATACAACAATTAAACAAATCATAGACCAGATATATTTGTATAAACTGAAAACAGCAAATCGTACTTTCTCAAAGCTGATGTGAATTATTCAGACTTCTGTAGGTGAACTGCTGTATGTGTATTTAAATTAGCGCACTCATATTTTAGCGCTGTCAGGGGATACAGACTCATTAGCCCAATCTTAAATCCTTGAATTAGCGCAATGACTTGAGCGTGAAAGGTGCTAATATAAGAATAATGCTAAAATAAGTACACATACAGTATTGTTACTTCATAATGTGTCTGTTGTCATTGGACTTGGCTTCTGTGTTAACATTGTAGTATGTTAACTTTTCATCTCAAACTTTGAATCTACCTTACTAATCAAAACTCATACATCCAGTTGGAACACCAAAAAAAAAAAACACCCATTAATTATTTACTGTCACACTGGGACACTTTTCCTTGTGAAATTTGTACTTGTCCAGTTATCCTGTAATTCTGATGCATTCCATTATTTTGTTCTCTTTAAGCTGTGTTTTACTTAGTATTTCTCATTCCAAAGCATTGAAATGCATTATGAGGAGGATCCAGACAGGCTGGCATAACAGATTGTAATTGATATTATACATAGACTGTTGTCAAACAAATTCACCATAACAGGAGACTATCATGAATACAATGTATCCCAAAATGTATTTATTAATGCCAAGATAGCTTGTAAGTTGTATATTGAAGGAATTGCTACTTATATTATCTGCATTTTATTGTTCTGAAAGTATTCCTAGAAATTGATCACATTTGTCCCTTAAAATGTGTCCTTTCACTACTTAATCATTTCACAAATTGATATATCACAGATATATTACTTGTTATGAGTTCATTTTGATTGCTTCATAAATGAGGACCCAATTTAGGAAGTTAGTTTAACATTGGTTTTTTCTCAAGATATTGGGACATTATCTACCAAATAGGCGCTGTAGACCCCACATAAGGGTTCTATCAATCATAAAATATCTCTAGCCAACATAGAGGGGTTTTTTCCATCATAGATGGGCTCAAACCACCATATAGGGGCTTTATCCACCATAGACAGAGCATAACCACCATATAGGAACTTTATCCACCATAGACAGACTGTAACCACCATATAAGGATTCTATCCACCATAGACAGACTTTAACCGCCATATAGGGGCTTTATCCACCATAGACAGACTCTAACCTCCATATCAGGACTTTATCCACTATAGAGTAGACAGACTCCAACCACCATATAAGGACTCTATCCACCATAGACAGACTTTAACCACCATATTGGGGCTTTATTCACTATAGACAGACTGTAACCACCATATTGGGGCTTTATCCACCATAGACAGACTGTAACCATCATATAAGGACTCTATCCATCATAGACAGACTGTAACCACCATATAAGGACTCTATCCACCATAGACAGACTGTAACCACCATATAAGGACTCTATCCATCATAGACAGACTGTAACCACCATATAAGGACTCTATCCATCATAGACAGACTGTAACCACCATATAAGGACTCTATCCACCATAGACAGACTCTAACCTCCATATAAGGATTCTATCCACCATAGACAGACTGTAACCACCATATAAGGATTCTATCCACCATAGACAGACTGTAACCACCATATAAGGACTCTATCCACCATATTTGGTTCATTCATTATCTGATCAGCTTTACAGGTATTTCCACCCACAAACTTTCACATAATTTGTAGGCCTATATGTTGCATTGAAAAAAAGTAATTTATATGTTGTTTCAATCATTTTCAGTATCTCGCCAGGGAAGGATCATCAGTACTTGCAATATTGGGATCTGGTAATCAAGCCCGATCTCATTATCAGGCTCTGTCTGCAGTCATGACTATCAAAGAGGTATAGCTTTAATTTGTTTTTTTTTCTATTTCACAATGGAAAACCCTCCATGAAAATTGACTCATATAGGGAGGTCTTTATGAATAAATTAAGATTATAGTATCTAATGTAATCTCTTTCTGATTAAAATCAGATTGTCATAGAAAATTGTATCTTGTATTAGATAAAGACCAGTTGTAACATGCATGTATATTTCTGTATTGTTTATAAGTTTAACTTTACTTTAATCTGTTAAACAGAAGATATAGACTTGTGATATTTAGTAATAAACTTTATTACATGCATGTGTAATCATACAGTTACAATACAGAGTTCAATACGCCCGTGCAATACGTAACGTCGTATTGCACTGTAGTCGGCTATGGAAATTTTGCCGGAACTACTTTCTAAATGGGTTTCATGTCATCAAAATTACTTGATGTCATGGTAAAAAGTGGAATGAATTGTTTGATGATAGGGATAGAAACATGTGTGTAGTTTTGTCTGTGTATTTATTATTCAGAATGCAAAGTAAATACTTACATTTGAATTGATGATATATGTCCAAACAATTTAGTTTAGCTGTTGTGGTTAGCTCTGTTGAGAAACAACCATTAACAGTAAAAGATTTTAACATCATTTGATGATAGAACAATTACATGAGAATATTAGTGAACTTTGACCTTCATTTTATACATTCACCTACAATTCAAATTCAAGATTTGCAATTCGGCCATGTTGTTTTTAGCAATTTGATGTTGTTATAGATACAGACTTGTGATATTTGGTAATTAACTACATGTATTGTCAGATATAGACCAGGATATTTGGTAATTAACTACATTAATTATTATAGAAATAGACTTGTTATTTTTGGTAAGTAATTGTAATAATTGTTATGGATATACACTTGTGATGTAGGGTTAATTGTTATATGATGATATGTTATAGCATTTTGTAGGTAAGAATATTCTCAAGAACATTTGCAAATGCTGAGAAATTAGCCAATGAAATTGGAGGAAAAGCTTGTACAACAGCAGAAGAAGCAGTAACAGATGCCGATGTCATTGTCACCGTAACATCAGCAACTACTCCAGTTCTGAAACAGGAATGGGTAAAATCTGGGGCACATATTAATGGTATGTAGGTCAAGGTCATTACATGACCCTTGCATTGTAGCCTATACATTTATGATATGGAAATGATAATATATTAGATTATAACTATTTCAGTATATGGTGAGAAGAAAAGTTTCAAATATCTAGGATAGATGCACTATTGTTGTATTATTAGAAAGACATTTTGGTAGATAAAGTTTAGGGAATTCTGTTAAACAAAAATTTCTCATTGAGTTGAGTTGACTGATAATCCTTTGTTATTTGTAACACTCAAAGTGAGTTTCTTGATGATAGATATCTCTGCTACAGATATGAATTTAAGTTGAAGGCCTTTAAGATGGTATTTTTATCACAATTTGTAGTTTGAAAAATAAAGATCACACTTGCATGTAGGAGGATAACTTTGGTTTTGGATGTCGGTAACTTTGAAAAGTGTGACTGATTTTGTGTCAAAGGTTGCTAAAACATATGATGAAGCCCATGCATAATTCAGTATTAAATACAAAGCAATACTGAACTATGTTTGAATGTCATAAAATGTTTCAACAATTTATGCAGGCCTAATGTGCAACTTAAAAAGGAAATGGGTGAATGGACAACTACAAGTTTCTATCCTTGTTGATTATGTCATTAGCATGTCCAGTGCTAAATGATATTCAACAAAATATTTTGTCAAATTTCCATTTAAGCCAAAATTATTAACACAATATCAGCATGAATATTATAGATACACTTTTAATTTTTTGTATGACACACTGTCAACACTGTCATATTAGTTTTATGCTGTCACACAATTTTTTTTTTCACATTTTTGTAGCCAGATTTTTTTTCTGGGTTTAGTTCCATCAACCAATTTTTATATACTTGTTTCTTTACTTATTTACATGCTTGAATCAAAAACTTGAAGCTCCTTCCTAGACCAGATGAGCTTATAATTTATACATGGATACACATATTAAGCTTTATTCACATTAACTGTGTGTGTCAAAAAATTACATTGTATTAAAATGTGTACAGAGAATAAGGGAGTGAGCTAATGATATATATGGATACATATATCAAGCTTTCAAATGCCAAAATTTACATTGATTAAAAAATGTATACAGAGAATGGGGCAGTTATTTAAGCATACCTTTCTTGCTTTGTTTGATTTCCTTTTCTTGTAAAACAAATCTGCCTGCCTACCTACACCTTGAGGCATGAACAGGCGTCATCAAACAAACAATTCTTTAACAGTGGCCTCAGATGATATAGTATTGACATAATATAAAGAGTCACTGTACATCCTACTTGAAATATTCTGTTGGTGTGCCATCTTATCTGTATATCAATCACGTGAAATCAATGAAAATAAAAACAATTATGATTATATTATTTGCTATTTGTTGAGAGAGCTGGCATATTTTTTGTTTTAGGTCCATTAGTTTTTTTTTCATCAGTTAAGTATCTGCCCAGTTATCTAATGCTTGTCAAACTAATTATATGTCACCTCTCTAGTATTACTACTTAAAGAAGAAGGACCATGAAGGTGAAAAATGGCCCTGTGTCAGAATCAAATGCAGAGTGCTCAACAACATTTTTAAAGTTGATGTACATTTTAAAAGAAAACTCTTTTATATTATCATTTTTGGGCTAAAACATGAAAATTTGATAAAAATCACATATTTCTGGAGGGGGCTTCCTTGGCAGAGTGGTTAGAGCATTGCACTTTAAATCACAAGGCCTCTCACTTCTGGTTTGAATCCCGCTAGGGTCATTTCGAATTAAGTGAGAAAGTTTGCCAGTTTTCTTGCGGAAGGTCGGTGGTCTTTACCCGGGTGACCGGGTTTCTCCTCCACCAAATAAACTGGACGCCATCATATGACTGAAAGATTGTTGAGTATGGCGTAAAACAAAAACAAAACAAATAAAAAAAAACATATTTCTGGATATTATTTTCAAAAATTATATGTTCGGATATAAATTCAATCAAGTGACACATATGTATTTATCTAAGTTCATTCCATATCTTAAAAAATAAAAGTTCCAAAAAATGGTACTACAAGGTTATTTTGGGGTAAAAACAGTGAAAAATTATTCAAATTCACAGATTTTTGGGAATTATTTTTTAAAATTATCTGTTGGGATATATATTCAATCAGATGACACATATGTATTTAACTAAGTTCATTCCATATCTCAAAAACTAAAAGTTCCAAAAAATGGTAGTTCACGGTTATTTTTGTGTAAAAACAGTGAAAAATGATTGAAAATCACTGATTTTTGGGAATTATTTATTAAAATTATCTGTTTTGATATATGTCCCATCAAATGACACAGATGGCTATATGTACAGTCATTTAATATCTAAAAAAATAAACGTTTCAAAAAAGGATTTTACAAGGTTATTTTGGGTAAAAACAGTGAAAAATGATTGAAAATCACAAATTTTGGGGAATTATTTATTACAATTATCTGTTCAGATATACATCCAATGAAGTGCCACATATGTATTTATGTAAGTTCATTCCATATCTCAAAAAATTAGAAATTCCAAAAAATGTTTTTTACAAGGTTATTTTGGGGCACAAACAGTGAAAAATGATTGAAAATCACAGATTTTTGGGAATTCTTTATTAAAATTATCTGTTTTGATATATGTTCCATCAAATATCCCATCAGACACATATGACTATATATACATGATATAGGGTCATTCAATATCTAAAAAAAACATTAAAAATGGTTTTACAATGTTATTTTGGGGGTACAAACAGTGAAAAATAATTGAAAATCACAGATTTTTGGGAATTATTTATTAAAATTTTCCATTCAAATATGTGTATGATTAAGTGGCATTTTGTCTTCAGTAGGTCATTTCAAATTACAAATACTGAAAAGTTTTAACAGATGGTTTTACAAGGTTATTTTTAAGTAAAAACTGTGTAAAATGATTGGGGAGTTTTTTTTTAAACATTGTATATTGTGATATTTGTGCAGTCAAGTAACCCATAATTATGTCTTTAATAATGGTCATTCTATGTTACAAACAATTGGAAAGTTCCAATAAATGGTTATTTTGGGGTAAAACCATGGGAAATGATTGAAAATCACAGATTTCTTATCTTTTTATATTTATTCTAATCAAGTGACGTTTTCCTCTGCAATGTTGGTTATTCTCTGTCATATTCAAATGACACATTCGAAAATTAATTTTTATGTATCGTGAATTTTTCGGGTGAAGAAAAAAACACATGAAAGGTATACAGAAACCACATATTTATGGAAATGATATATGAAATTCATCTCTTGTACATTATTTTCGTATTAGATATTAAAAGAATATTTTTTAAATTCTTAAACATGGATAGCCAGGGCGAATTTTAATGGAAATGACAATATTTCATGGATGAATGAATTAAATAAGCTTGTGTAATGTCTTCATTATATATTGGTAGCATCTGTACAAAACATGTGAATGTCTGAACAGAGAAATAATACATGTGTATTGTCATTTAAATAGTAATGACTTGTAATCCAACACCAGAATTTGCTGCCAATCAGACAATCGGAAATTATCAGACTAAGACAGGATTTTTGGTTTTTACTTGCCCTGTATCCAATCATGATATGCTGGGTATCCATGTATAGGAAATAATTAAGGTGGGGGACCAGAAGCAGGAAAATTATCTCATTTTATATCTACATCTCTTCAGTTTGAATTTTTTTTCATGGATTTCCTAAAATTATGATTTTCAACAGTGGAAATAATCAATCCATCCGAGTAATACAGGAAGAGATGCATTAAATAATATAATTATATATTATAAACTATAAACACAGATGTCGTTGAGTGAGGCAGATAAAAGAGAGCAGTTGTGTTAAATAATTATAGTTCAGCACTTCCTAGCACTCATGTTTACTAAATTAAAGTGAGATTTGTATCTTCATATTTCTTTAATTAACTATTTGTAACCTTTACTGTAATTTGCATCTACAGGGGCATTTATTGAATAATGTTTTGATTGTATTTCAATAAGTGGGACCTATTAAACTTGAACCTTTTGATGTCATAAAAGCAGACAACATTTGTGGAAGAGCAAGGAATGTTGTGTCATCTAGTACATATTATAAGTGTAGAATAGGACTGAAAGAGGGTGAAATATACTTGTAGATTTCACTGAAACAAATCAAACTGATTCAGAATAAGAGATGATATCAGAAAGTTTAAGAAAGTTTTCTTCTTTGAAATGGTATTACCTACAGAACATGCTGTATGTCATTATATGGACATTCTAGAGGAGTGGAGGCAAAATATACATATCTTAACACTTGGCTTACAAACATTGATTTACCATAATCTTTTAATTTCTAACATCTGAATCAGTTAACAAAATATATTTTATTGACTTTTCATAAACGATGCCATAACATAATCTGGAGATATAAATGTATATAACAATAACATTGAGGAGAGTTCATGCGCATCATCGTCTGGTTAGAATATTGGCTGAGGTCAGGTTAGCCTGTGTCAACTACTCATACATGTGCATTAATAAAACTTACATGGTACGGTGTATATATATATGTCTTATGATTCAAAGCTTATCTCAGGCTTCAGATGTCGGATTATTGTTTTATTTTGGGGGAATTGACCATATCTCTGATTACTCTTATGTTTTCCCTTTAATAAAGAGAATCTTCATAATATGCAAAAAAGTTTTTTTGAATAATTTACTAGTTAAACTCTCTATCAGCTAAAGAACATACATAAGTCATGTATTTTTCTGTTTAGATGACAGGTCATTCTCTGTCATAAACAAAACATCTTCCACACTTTGCAGGAGGTATTTTATAGATACTGTATTCGACCCATTAAGTGCCCATGGTGCTCCAAAATTTTTTATAAGGCACAATGGTAAAGTTGCTGTAGTTATTACTGAGGACACCTTTCAACATAATTCTGTTTAGGTTTTTTGGGTCCACATCTCCTTGTCAACCGGCTATAAAAGATTCTCGGGTATATGTAAAAAAAAAATTGGAGGGGCGCTTATAGGGACATGGGCGCTTAGTGGGTCAAATATGGTAAAACATGAAGGATCAGTTATGATAAAAAAAATTGACATGTTGTATGTCCTTTTATGGAAGCTAATCTACAATTCTTTGGATTACATCACCTTGTATATCTTATCAGCACAAACATATTAAGATATCAATAGTTAAATCATATTTCAAAATTTTCTTATTTTGTATTCAAATTTGTGAACATTGACTCGACTGTATGGCCATTTAATGTTTAACATTTGTTTGTCCATGTGTGTGAAAAACTTACACTGCAGGTAAATCCTATACCTATAAGTTCATGATTAATAAAAAATCAGTTGCTTTAACTGTCATATAGGATAAAACATTCAATTCTTTGTGAAGTTATTTCGCAAATATGGACATGGATTCTTATACATGACAAAAATTTTTGTAGCTGTGGGAGCCTGTAGATTTGATTGGAGCGAAATTGGCCTAGACTTGATGAGGTCATCTGTAGTGTATGTTGACAGCAGAGATGCAGCGCTAGCTGAAAGTGGTGATGTTATTATTTCAAAGGTAAGATTTATTATCTTAGGGGAAAGGACTCAAGCAAAAACAACAGAATGTTAACCAGAATCAAACTCCTCCTAAATCTCATTGATATTGAGCAAAATACCAAATTTGAATTCTGGTTCAAAATTTAGGATAGAAACATCACGTTATTAGACAGAAACCAACATGTTGCAAACAGACATACAGACAAATACATGGAATAATTTTTATTTTTATTTTTGATGAATAATATTGTCGCCGAGGTAAATCAGTAAATGACCAATCATTATCTAGAATAGAATTAAGTTGATATAATGGTTATATATAAAGGTAAATTTTGTATTATTTAATAAAAAATGGAACCCCCAAGGTGGAGTGGTAAAAGCATCACTCTTTAAACAAGATGTCGGCATTCTTTTTGTGGGAACTCTGAAAAATGGTTTACTACTTTACTGTTTATGATTGGCCACCACCATAAAATAGGGAAGTTATCGACTTTGACCTCAAACTTCCAATAAAACAAACAATCCTGAATCATGTTGTTGAGTAGACTTGATACCAATCTTCAGATGGGTATAAAGAAATATATCTAAATTGTGTTACATCACAATTTATATTGGTTCATGACTGAAGGGCATTGCAACCAACAGTAATCATTAACTCATTCAAACCTAAAGACACATTTGGACTGGTCTAAATCATAGATTTACAGAAAAGTCCATTGTGTTTTAGGCATTGATGAGTTAACTTATGCATGTTTAGCATTTGTATAAATGAATAAATTTTAATTTTGTAAATCTTATGTATATGTAGGATTTCAATAGCCTGCTGGTTGTAGTCTAATGTGAATGATTAACGCCCTTGATCTGAACTCTTCAGATCTGATGGATGGGGCGTGAAAGCTAAACAGTTTAAATGTATTTGCAGTTCTTGAAAAAAAAACGAGAACACAATCAGAGGTTTTCAATATATGTTTCTGCAGAGTTTGTATTTACGTTTCAAATTTGATGATAATCGAGGATAAATAAATGTTCAGAAAAAAAAGAAAATACATTGAACATATACTGCAAGTAAATTAAAGGTTTACAGTTGTAATTTTTACGATAAATAAAAATATACTATACCAGTAATTTGAAAAAAAAAATTGAGTGTTCCGAACTAGTCAATGCAACGTCTCAAAATTCTGACGAAAATTACTATGACGTCACTGTCTGGCACAGTAAAAAGCATTCTGATTGTGTATGGATTCAGGCGTTAATGTAGGGATCGAAGTGAGCGAAATATTAAGACTGGATTATTCAGGTTAGGTTGTATTCTGGAATTCTTCAGTGTTTTAAGAGCACACAAGCATTCTAGTAATATGATAAAGACCAAACAAAATGTTTGGATATTATACAGGTATATCAAGTCTTCATATATTATTTCAATACAATAAATAATTTTGGTCACATATCAGGTGAAAAATACTGGATTTTTGCTATTTTCTCAAGGAGTCAAACTAGTTATAAAAGTAATTTTCATTGTAATCAGCCATGTTTTTTATAACAGGATATCACATAGTCTCATTTACTGTGAGACTTTCATTCTCAGAAAATGAAAGTAGAATCGGGCAGTTTTGGATGCTACAGTAATATAGGAATGGGATATTAGCAGGTGAGATGGGCACTACATTAATGAGAGGTTTTTAGTGAGCAGTTTTCGGTGTTTCAGAAGTGAAAGGGTTAAAAAAAAAAATACAACTTGCCAACATTGCGTCGCCATCAGACATTTTGTCTGACACAAGCAGCTCTTTCGTCAGACATAGACAATTTTCGTCGGTCTTGCCGACAAGACCTATGGATTACAACAGCTCTGCTAATATAATATGTTTTAACTTGTTTTTATATAGGCAGATATCTATGCAGAGTTGGGAGAAATGGTGACAGGAATAAAAGAAGCACAAAAAGACAAGACAACTGTCTTCAAATCTTTAGGTAAGACGTAAGAATTATTGTCTTTAAATCTTTAGGTAAATCATAAGACAAGACAATTGTCTTTAAATCTTAACATCCATTGTATGTCATAAGACACAACAACTGTCTTTAAGTCTTTAGGTAAGTCATAAGACAAGAAAATTGTCTTTGAAATGTTAGGAAATGTAAATTGTAGTAAATTTGAAAGTTAAGAAAAAGCAGAGTAATGTATAGACAAAGAACGCTTTTATTTCAGCCATCTAGAGATGTTTGATTATATGAAGTTTCTGAGTCTGTATAAGGGCTCCCTGCCAATGCAGTAGGATTTAACTATGCCATTTATAATGCAGAATAATTCACCAATATGAAGTCACTTCACATTTAAAGTACTATGGGTAAATATGTTGCCCTCAGTAAAACTGTAATCACATAGAATTCAATACAGATTGTTTTCTATGACTACTGTATGTCTAGTTTTGGTGTTGTCATTGATTTTGATCAGTATGTTTTTTCCTGTGTCTTTGGCAGGTTTGGCAGTAGAAGATGCATTATCAGCAAATTTAGTACAGAACTGTCTGAAGTCTGTTCAGTAATATTCTATTCAGACCTGATTCATCTTCTACGTAATTTTAAAAGTCCAATACTAGGTCCTGCATGCTACAGATGGAATTAACATTTAAGTCTGTAATGGTAGGGCTGTATTGATAGACAGTGTTGATGCATTGACTCTTTGAAATTCTTCTTTACTGCTAAACACACCGTCAGAAAACCACGGTCCAGAATTGCTATGCTCTTTCCTACCCATGGTCTAATGTGACCAAAATCTCTCATATATATTTTATTCTTCATGAAGCCTCAGCCAATGCAAGTAAACGGAGCTAGCATTCCTCAACTAATCAGATTGAGGCTTCTAAACAATATCAACAGACTATAAGATAGCTTTTGTTGTTGATCAAAACTACCATGATTAGATAAATTGGACAACACCTTCTCTTTGAAAATATTCATTAGCTACGAGAGACTTCAGTTGCATGAGACCACGGGTAGGAAAGAGCATACCGATTCTGGAATGTGGTTTTATGATGATGTGCTTAACATGGAGCAAGGAAATCGTACTTATATTGTAAAAAAACTCATTATTTCTTTGAAAACAAATTGGTGAGGCCTTATGGATGTCTTTGTTACATGTCATATGAAGTAAAAATAACTTAAGTGTTAATGAGTAAAACATGTAGTAAAAAAAGTAGTAGTAACTTGATAAGCAAATTTCCAAAGAGCCAGTGAAAGAATGTAAATTTAGACTTAAAAATGTAAATTGTGACCTATACACCTTAAGTAGTCGGATAAATACTTGTTAGGCAGAGAAAGCAATTACATTACAATACTCAATCATATATCCGTAAGTAAGGTGTTTTAATTACATATACAATCTTTATATATATATATATATATATATATATAAATATATAAAGGTTGTTCTGAAATTAAATTATTATTCCAGATAGTTGTATATTTTATCTATATGTTTTTACTTGATTTATGCATTGATTTCATACTTGATTTGATTTGATGAAATACATGTTTTTGGTATATATTCTGATGGCTTTTTCTGGCACAAACCAATCTAATGACCTTTCATGCTCAGTTGGTAGCATGCTAGACTCTTGACCATGAGGTTGTGAGTTAAAGTCCAACTGGTGGCAGGTTGTTTTCCTGTCCTTCAGATTGAGACAGTAAAAACCAAAGTCCCGTGTCACTGTAGGTGTCGGCACATTAAAGCACCCTCACTGCCATAAGTGCCGAGCATAGGCCAGAATTTGAAGCCTTTCAGTGGCATTTGGTGACGTCTCCATATGAGTGAAAGATTCTTGACTGGGACGTTAAACAACAATAAACAAACAAACGTTTCATTCAGGTTTTGAATTTTTCATCTTTTTCATCATTCATATTTGAATTCATAAATACTTCAATCCAGGTGTACAGGTCCAAAGTTTTTTAGTTTATAGTGAGGTGTGTACCTCTTTCACAAAAAATATATTAACTTTTTGGCCATGAAATATTTCTATTAACAGTATCATTCTTTGCATTGTTTAAAAACGAATGGAACTGAAAAGCTCTAGTAATTATGGCACACAGGGATGAACAAGAACCTTAGTGTCTTGGAAGCCTGGAGTTTTATATGTAAATCCATGGAAACGCTAGCATACACAGTTATGTCTTATGTAGTGGATATTCTTTGAATAGTTTTAAATAAATACAAATGTGCCAAAATTATATGAATGTTGGAACTCTGCATGTGCATACATAAATGATGATTCCAAAGCAATTCATGAATAAAGCATCATATCACAAGTGATCATTCTAGAATTAATGTCTACTCTAATATTCTGAACCTTTTTTATATTCTGTATGCCTTTATGTAAAGATGAAAATAAAGTTCATGTTGGCATAACACAGATGTTCAAATTGTGCTACTCTTAAGCTACTCTGTGTAAAGATAGAACACAATGTTTATTACTTTGAACTCGTAGTTAACAATCCATGAAAACGGTCATAAAAAAATATAAAGATAATTATAATTTTTTCAACATTCCAGAGATCATAAATTGTTTGGGTTCTGGATAAATTGATTGTGAGCAATTGATGGAAGCCAAACATCATTTTAACCCCATGAATGTTAAAAACATTAATTTGCAAATATGATTTCTCTTAGAATAAATCTTTAAACTATTTGGTTGATTAGCACATAAATGTATTATATTTTTATCTAAACTTTTGAACATTTTAAAATTTTACTTTTCATTTTTTTTTTTGCGATTTGAATTTAACCAGAATATACAGATATAAAATATTAAAACATCTCATCGTTTTTCATTTGTTTGTTTGTTTAGAATTTTGGCATTTAGAGAGAGAGAGAGAGAGAGAGTGTGTGTGTGTGTGTGTGTATTGAATAATGACTGTTCTTATGACTATAATGGGACAGATTCTCCAGGAGAACATTTTCACAAGTATTGGGAGAAATGCGTTCACCTGTGAAATAAGTATACATTTGTCTTGTATGGTCTGATCAATACATTTTGATTTGGTACTCCAATTACATCAAATGTGATAATGATAGAAAATTGTCATAATTAACTGACATCACGTCTGGATATATTTAAATGTCGAAGGCCACAGCTAGCTTTTTTATGGTACACCGTTGTCCATCCATCTGTCCGTGTATGTCCTGACAAATTTTTAACAATGTATGGTTCCATTAATGCTGGGTACTTTCGAATCTTAAGATTGCGACCTTTGCTGTTACGGAGTTATGGGACTTACATAGTTAATGTTTGAAAAACATGTTTCACAGTAACACAAGTTTGTTTTCAAGAATCTTTTTCAATTTTTAAGCAATGTTTGGAACCCTGAAGACTAGTGTCTGAGTGGGTGTAAATACAAAATTTAGTTGTCAAGTTGTAAATTTTGTATTTACACCCACACAGTAAATTCAAAATATACAACATGGCACGAGTCACATTTCTACTCTTACGGTTAAGACTTAATTTGTTTAATTCGTTCAAAATTAAATTGTTTGACATTAGTAAAGTTTCCTTACATGAATCCTTATCAAATTTTTACACAATGTTTGGTTCCATGATGACTAGGTACGTTTTCGAATTTTACGATTTTGACTTTTGCCGTTTCGGAGTTATGGGACTTTATTCGTAAAAATTGATAAATATTACACTTTTTAGAAATAGATTTGCTTTCACGAATCTTACAAAAACTTTACACAATGAGTGGTTCCATGAAGAGACCCATCGTTACGATTTTGACTTTTGTCAGTTATGGTCTTTTTGTTAAAATTCAAGGAAAAAAATTATACGACGTCATGTTATCCAATGCATTGCAATGAGTGCTCCGTAAAACAACATTCAAAATTCAAATTCAGTAAATACAACTGAATTTTTTTTTGTGATTTGACTCTCACGTATCAGATTTACTGTCGACTTTTACTGCAAGGGCCAGGTTTTAAATCAGTGATTTTGTCGTTATAACATGTTCGCTGTTGTATATTTTTTCATATTTATCGCAAACATTTTTTGTTTTGTATATAGCCATTGTGCATATTTATAAAATCTAACTCCAGTATGAGTTCCAGATAGAAAAGTTTAATTCAATAATATAATTTTAACAATCTAAACTATCAACGCAAATCTCCTCCATCCCCATGATTACAACAGATGCAGACGACGTGTGTAGGGATACAAAGAGCTCTGGATAAGCAGTTCCGGATTGAATTTTTCAGTACTGATAAAAAAATTAAGACCCGTCCAGAATAATATGCCCGGTATAATGACATTTAACAGCAATGACATAATATCAGCAACTTTATCCCATGAACGAATTAAAAATAATTTTTTTCTTGTGATGTTTTCGGTTAACCACTTCTATAAGCATATCATTTTCGCGGCAAGGTAATATGGTACGTATCGGACAAAGTACTTTACAGATGAAACTACTTCTCCTTTAGGAGACTGGTCCAGCTGTAAGTAATTGATGATGTGAAAACAGCTGGCAAATACGCTACATCGGTGTCCATGATTGGCGCTGAACCGTATCCTGTTCTTCATCGTTAATTTAATTTGTTCTGTCTCATTCATCTTTAATTACTGTCGAATCTGAATAAGCCTCCAGTAATTCGTGATACATATTTCAAAAATGAAATGGACATCAGTTCCGGGATATAAATCAGATTGACAATGACCAAGATGTAGATTCTTTTCATTGACCTTTATAAGACACAAACAGGCAATTAAAAACCAGGTTACACAACAAATGGGACGGTTTCGACTTTCCTATTGTGGTACTATACCTGACAACTATGGGGTGCCATTTCACTGTTTCGAATAGGTGATATCACTTATTATTCGAATAGGTGATATCACTGTTTCGAATAGGTGATATCACTTATTCGAATAGGTGATGTCATTGTTTCGAATAGGTGATATCATTTATTCGAATACGTGATATAACTTTTAAAAATTCTTCAGTGATATCACTTATTCAAATGAGTGATATCACCTATTAGAATGAGTGATATCATTTATTCAAAATGAATGAGTGATATCACCTATTTGAAACCAAGAGGTGCCATGGAGGAGTAAGCATCCCGTGTCGACCGGTCACACCCGCCCCGAATCCACAGTCAAGTCCAATGAAACACGTAAGGAGTGCATCCTCGTCACAATTGGCACAAACGTCTCAACAACCGCCAGTGAAAAGGCAACTCAACATTTCACCCAGTGAAACAGAGTAGTCGCAAACAAGACTATTATACCGACCGTAAAATTTGCGGAACGTTGACATTAAACGCGGTTTTCGATATCCCTGTGTCAATAATGTGTCAGTGAGTAGTTTACCTCTGTATATGAAATCTTCATATGTTGTACACGCCCTGGCATATCGGATCATTTGTGAAATATAAACTCCATATGCGAGTGACTGAGGGATATTACTACTTAAATGTGGAAAATTTACGATCGTCGCGTTTATCGTATAGCTTAGTTGCTAATTTCCCGTCTGTGTTTATATTAAGTAAAATGTCTAAGTATGAAGCGTGTATGCTTGATTCCGTTGTATATTTAATTTCTAGTATTTATCGCATTGACATATGTATGAAAATTGTCATTATTAATTGACAAAATTCGTCGATATATCTAAATGTCAAATTAAAGGACACCGCTAACTTTTTCTTCTTTTGATTCAGCAGTTTCTGAATGAAGTCTGCTTCGTATGAATAAAGGAACAGGTCGGCCAATAAAGGAGCACAATGGTTCCCATAGGAATGCCGACAGTTTGTTGAAAGACCACGTCTCTGAACATTACAAATATATTGTCTATTAGAAATTCCTGCATGTTTTTTATATCAACTTCAGTATATTAATGTGTAGAATCAGAGTGGTGTTTGACAAAATAAGTATCCTGATAGCCAATCACTAGATATTTAAATTTTCGGGTACCACCTTTAGTGAAAAAAACAGTTGTCTATGATGCTGAAAAGTCTTTCTTTTAATTTTTTATGTGGAATAGTAGTGTAAAGAGTAGAGAAGTCATAAATTTTGATACTGTGATTTCGAGAATTGTGCGCTTTCAAATTTTCTAAAAACTGTTTTGAATTTTTAAGTATCCACATCTGATTTACAACGCTTCTGGAATAAGCAACTGTACAGTTGAAGTTTCTCCTTAACGGCTGTCAATATCTTGGTAAGGAGTAAAGATAAAGGTTTGGTAGAACATTTGTTGGATCCTGCTATGTATCTTTGCTTATATGGGATTTTATGAAGTTTAGGTATCCAGTATAAATGTGGTAGCTCGAAATCGGTATCCGGTGTAGGTATATCAAATGAGCGTAATACGGACACGTGATTTTTAAGGATCTCGTCCTTTGAAAGTTAGCTACTTGTGTATGTAGGATTTCCATAATTCGTATTAAACCCAAGTTCTTCTAATAAACAATTATAGTAATTGCCTTACAAATAAAAACCATATTATTTGAGGCTTTGTCTGCTGGTACCAGTACATATTGGTCATGTAATCTATCCAGTTCAGTTACTACTTCTGGATCATTAAATACAGAGGGATAATGTGTTTTCATAGTCCCTTTAAGTTTTCGAATACGAGATTTTATCAACCATCGTATGGCTTTCAGCCATTCAGACAAAGTGTCTGGTTCTACGTCTTCATGTTTGGCCCATCGTCTGGCATAATCTTCGACAGAATCCATAACTAAACTGAAATTCTCACGCCAATTAAAGGAACAGGCTTCCCGGTATTTAGGGCCCCTTAAAATAAGATTTTTGAGGCTTTCATTTTCAACAATAGAAACGTTGCCGGTAATGACATGCCCGATAGGATTGTATTTGAAAGGGGATGAAGCACATGAACATGTGACAGTGTTGTGTAGAAGCTGGTTGATGTCTAGGCACTGCAAATCCTGTTTGTAATTGAATAGCTTGGATTCGATGCTAGGTTTATAGCTATAATTATGCAGGGTGTTTTGTGTTAAACTAATTTTAAAATAATTTTGTGCAGAACTCGGACCCTGGATGGTTCGGCGGTATGATTTCAGCGGCTCTCCACCATGGGTTTTTGTATATTTTGGATTTAATGTCTTATGACTATGCATTGTTTTATTTTAATTTCTCTCTAAAGTGTTTGTCCTACATATAGGTACATAATTTTTTTTTCAGCATATATGAATATGAATCGTCCTTTGCGCTTTGTTTTTCCATAGATTTTATATTCAGATTGCGAAATGCCGTGAGAGCAATTGAAAGTCAAGGTTAAAAATTTGTTTCTCAATCAATGTCATAATGTCACTTGTTCGTCACTTTTACCTTAAAATATAGGGTCTGCATCATATTCATAGCAGGCTTTTATTTGAACGTTTTGAGATTATACATTTTCAGGAGGCAAGAATACACACTGACCTCTTGACATTGTTCAAACCTTGTTGACATTAATTATTCTGAAAAAAAACCCATACTTCCAAGGGAAGAAATCCTTCAAAATCATATATCAGTTTTACACTTTTTATGTACCTACAACTGATTGCGCAACCATATTTATATTTACCTGTATGCCTAAATACAATTAAACCCCATACAAACAGAGTAAAAAGACTTATATAACATACAATCAAATCCATTGGTTTTCTCACATCTTAAATTTAGAATAGGTTTTTCTTATTCAGAAACCGAAATTTCAACATTAAGTTCTTCTAAAGTGCTGCCTTTATCTATGACATCATCATTCAGGAAATAGTCGCCACCGCGATTACTAGCTGTTTAACTGGTAACATGTTCGTGTAAACCGTTCATAGAAAGTTCACATTTACTATGAAATTTTGCATAAAACAATTTGGAATTATCATCTATTTCAAACTTAAAAATTCCTCTTTTAAAAATGATTCTCACATGTTCCACTTCCCAATAAAACATGACAAAATACGTGAAACTTACAAAGTTCATTTATATGCAACAAAAGTCAAGCCAACTATATTTGTCAAATAAAGTGTACATGTATAAGCACGATGTGTAACTAATGGCGTCGAAAATAATATCAGCTATTTATTCTGTCATGCATCATTCACCTTTTCTAATTCAGCTATGGCAAAATAGATGCAGAGAAGGCAATAGAGTATAAAGTTATATCGCTGAAAAATGTAATAGTGAAAAGATAAAAGAAATGATCATTCACCTTTTCTAATTCAGCTATGGCAAAATAGATGCAGAGAAGGCAATAGAGTATAAAGTTATATCGCTGAAAAATGTAATAGTGAAAAGATAAAAGAAATGATAAAGTATTCATCTTGATTTTTTTTTAAATTTCAGACAAATGTTACATTGTGAGTACGATATTATGGTCTATTTTAAACGTTTGGAAATAAATGTCATGGACATTCTATTGATTTATACTTTGGTATCTGAAGTTTTTAAAATCAAACAATACAACAAAACGTTTACTCTGAAGCTTTCTCAACAGTAGAGTTGAATGATCTAGGATGTATGATAATTAAAAAGTCATTTCGGCATGCCAGGTTATATAAATGAGACAATAGTTCCCGCTGATATTGATTAAAAACTGGTCCAGTGGAGAATATTTTTGAAAGAAGTCTAAAAATGTTTAAAAGTTAACAACTGACGACGTACGACGACAGACAAAGACAATCACAATAAGTCACAGTGAGTGAGCTCTTATTTAGCTAATGAGGTAATTTTATCCTAACCGGGGTGTATTTTGGATCATTTGTGGAGTCTTTTTGATTTTATTTAATAATTCATTATTATAAACACAGGTTTTGATTTCAACTCTGATGCAGGTTTAGATAGATCGAGATAAAGTCAAGTTTTCTGCTGGTTAGTAGGTAGAAATGTTGACATGCTAAAAATTCAATATTATTTCAGTGCAAAAAGTCAATTACGATCATTTTTGATGATCCATCAACTCAGTAATGTTGTCGTATGTGGATTTCTGGGATCAAGTCAAAGCACATTTTGCAGTATGGGGTTAATAACACATTATATTTACGGGGAATTACACATAAATGTGCATTAACATTAATTCAGCTTAAAGATTGAAATTTCAAAATCACATTTTTACTCGTAAATATTTGCTTTTTGAATTGGCGAAAAAAGTAACAATTCGCTGAAAAATATAGGTCTTGAAGGCTTGTTGAAATATATGCTATAAAAAGTCAGTCCGGTGTCCTTTATGGTTTTTAGATATTTTAATTTTGCTTTTATATGTTACTTTTCAATAAATGTATGACATTATATACTTTATAAAATTGACGTTAAAAGTAATTGAGCAAACTCTTGCACACGATTAATATGCAAATGAGTTTGTGGTCCAGTCGTGTGATCTCGCTGAAAAGTTGGGGCCCAGTTTTCAAAAGATCCTAAGTCCTAATTCCTAACTTTTAGTCCTATAACTACCATGACAACACATCGCTGATTGATCAGGACTAAGACTTAGGATTTAGGACATACAACTTTTTGTAAAACGAGCCCTTGTACATGCAGTTTGTTGTAACAGCAAATTCGTTAACTCTAAAATAACATGATGCATATCCTCAGTAAAAAAAAGTCTGGTATCCTTTATTGACATGCAATCTCTTTCAAACACATGTGGCCTAAACAATGCATCTTTTACAGTATTGAGTGTATTATACCAGGATATACAGTTATAAATGTCTCTGATTATACCTTCTTAAAACGTATTACCATCAACTCGTATCAGTACTTTCAGTACTTTGATATTGATATATCAATAGCATTAGCATTGGTATGTTTAAAAGATGTATGCGATACTGATAATGCATATATATATATATATATATATATATATATATATATATATATATATATATATATATATATATATATATATATATATATATATATATATATATATATATATATATATATATACCTTATATATACCCCTTACAGGTCGTAGAATTTCCGGATGAATGATATGTTAGTGTCCTATGACTATTATAGTATTTTTTTTTTGAATAAATGAATATGCATTATGACTACACTAAATAAATATGACAAAATATAAATACACATGTTCAAGTACACTGATTTTCATTTCCCATTACTGTCGCTCTTAAATACAGCTACACAGAATTCAAGAATCGCAAGGAGATGGACGTCAAATTTTATACAGCAGCAGACGTTAAGCGCGTTTTGCAATATGAACAACTGATTCCAGAGATGGAAAATGCGTTAGGGAAATATTCAAGCAAAGGAGTTGAACAACCCCTCAAAGTTATCATGAAAGTTTCCGAATATTCCGGGTAAGCCAACTAATTTAAATGTGTCTATCAATTATCTTAAACGAACTACCTACTACCGTACAAAATAGGAAATATACATTGTTGCAACAAAATGCTCTTATTTCTCGTAATTACATTTTTTTAATTTCCTAATCCTTTTAAAAATTGGCCATTTGAAAAAGGGATTTTAACAAGTGGCAATAAACCTTTGGAGATAGTTGATCATTTCTAGTAAATTATACATCTTTAATGAAGATAGAAAGACTCTTCAGTTTAGTAAACAAATATACTTGCATGGATTTAAATTTTTAAACGATATCAAGAAAAATAGTTATGTTGGTAATGAATTAATGTATGCATATGAAATATGATATGGCTAAAAATAATGTCGCTGAAACGGACATATATATATATCAACATTTTTATACAAAGAATTATGTCTGAAAAATCGACATGCCATGAAAATTGGGCGGGTACGGGGTTTGTAAAAAGTAAACGTGTTGATTTAGGTTGTGGGGAAACGTGGCTATGGTAAACAATAAATAATATTTTTACTTGTAATTATACAAAGGTTAGTAGACCAAGAAACATTCAATTCTTGAATCGATAGAAAATCATGAAAAATGTTTTACTACAATATTAGACTTCCTACGTTCAAATTCATACAATGTTTTAGGTGTACAAAATAATAGGGAATTGCTTTTGATGGGAAGATATATAAAGGCGCTAAATAAAATAAGAACAATAATGCATTCGTGAATTCAGCATGTCATGCTTTTTCAGATTTAAGTTGTATATTCAATTTGTCTTTAGAATATGCAATACAGCATTACAGACGAAGAAGTTTTCGCTCTAAACTTTAAAATTTTGAAATTTTGTAGGATCATTATTTCATCAGACGAAAAATACAAATAATTTTTTCTCTATACTTGAAAGTTGTGCTCAAAGATTACAATTTCTGTCCAATTTTATACAATGTGTAGTTTAACCCAAAATGTTGCAAATGTTTCATTGCTTTTTCAGTAAATGAAATATAAACCATCGGGTCATTGGGATGTTATGGACTGACTAGAGGCGGTTTCATACGTCTGTCTAAAGACGTGGTGAATTGTCATAGGTTATAATCTACCTCGTTCCTGTCTATCCACCCGCAACTTACCTGTTCTTAAACGTTTTCAAAGGCTTGTTTCAATATAGTTTACTTATGCAGTATTATCACGTCAGTTCATATTCAAAGGCTACAACTAGAAATAAATTATAAATGGTGAAATGAAACTGTCCTGGATACTTAATATGATATGGACCAATTGAAGCAAATAGTATGTGTATTGTACAGTAAGACATAATGCAACTTAGAATAATAATCTGTATTGGTGTATCGTTGAATTTTAAGCAGAGTCATATATACAATTCTGCAGTGTAATTCTACAATATTTATTCATGTTTACATTTACAACATAAACATCAATGAATATCTTAATAGCCCTAAACTATGATCAAAATGAATAATCCGGGTACCCGAGTAGTGTCGCTTTATACATTGTACCACAATCCTACTCCCCCACTTTAAACAGAACCCAATTCTATCACAATTGAATCTACACGATTCGAATACCGTATAAGTGGAAATTTTAGCGAGATGCAAATTTAGCGTTTTGTCCTAAAAATATGGTATATAAGTAATTCTAGCGATTTTATTATTTTAAAAAGAAAACTCTTACCCACGATGAGGAATGAATTGATAGCGATATTCAATTTTAGCGATCTCAACAACCTCGCTAATAAGCCAAAATTGAATCCTAACGAACATTTCTACTGATTTGATTTGATTTGAATTTTGTTTTACGCCATACTCAACAGTCTTTCAGTTATATGATGGCGTCCAGTTTTTATTGGTGGAGGAGAAACCCCGGCTACCCGGGATGACGGATCGGCACCAAAATAATAACACTTGCCATGTTTGGTTTCAATCCATTCAGTTGTTCTCAAGACAAAGATTTATGTAATTTATGTAATTTATGTAATTTCCCATAGGGTTCTATGTTGAACTCAATCTTCTGTTGGCAGCCATCTTGGGTGTCAAAATATCGGCACCAAGATAATAACATCACTTGGCCAACGCCTTGTCAGGAATATTTCTGTCATTTATTCTTCATCTTTTCAGCGAACTCGAGAGGTTTACATGTAACAATTGCGACGTGTGTGGCATGTTAACAGGGGACACTAAGTCCTTCCGGACACATGATCCCATTCCGTTTTGGATTCGCTATTGTTCTTCATGTTGATACTCTTTGTATATCTAATTTATCGTATCCTAATGGACTAATTTTACTCCATTCTGATGTATTCTAATGGACTTACAGTTCCGATTATCCATTGGTACTTCAATTTTACTTCACTCCATTCTGCTGTTCTCTTGAAGAAAATTGTTGTATGTATTTACCATGTCACACGTAGAAATAAAAATGTCACGACTTGTCAATGATTTTGTTAAAACAACATTTATTTGTGTAAAAACAATATAATATGTCATTATAACAGGATATTATCATAATATCGGTATAACAACAACGTTTATGTTGCTAATACAATATAATATCTTGTTTTTAAGACATATATTGTTAAGCCCTGTTCACACGATCAATGTTTTCTTTGTCTAAGTCCGTCAAAAAAAACTTGGTCAAAGTTTTTTATTTGATGATTTCACCTGTTCACACTGTTAAAATATTTTGAGCGACTTGCTGAAGAAAATACAGGAACCATGTTCTTGTAACATGTACACATTGATTACGTCATATCGAAGATCTGCTTTAATTTGCTGAATTCCATCAAAGTCCTAAAACGTTGGAAGAAAAAAAAGAATGAGTTTCTATTCCATCAAAGTCCGTCAAAGTTCTTTGCTGGACTTTGATCAAAGTTTTCTTTGACCATTATCACATTATTCACATTATCAAGGTTTGTGTCAAAAACTTTGACCAAGAAAACTTGTACGAGAAAACTTCGATCGTGTGAAAGGGGGTTTATATTAACAAGATAATATACATATAATTTAATTTTTTGTAAAACACCTCATTAGATTAGATGAAAATGCTAGGTCAAATCTGTGTAACCTACTTTACTTTGACGCAAGGAACTACGTCAGCCGTTGCTAGGACAACAAGTGCAGCTGTTCAATATATCATTGCGCTTCACCATCAATGTTTTTGTTGTATTTTTTAAATATCGTTATAAGAATCTAAAATTGAATTTAAAGGATTTTATTTTCACTTCTTATTAATTTGTAAGGATTAACATTAACTTTTCAGTTGTTTACTGAAAAGTTAATGTTAAATCCTTAACTCGTTATAAAACATTTTATCTGATTAGTACGACATGACTTATTGTTATATTAACAAGTTAATTCATACCTCGTTATAACAACTTATTGTTAGTGCGACATGATACATTAATATCTTGTTTTATTACATGACTGACTTATCCTCTGGCTGGTGATTGGCTTGTTTTATACGTTACATTCATGCTTAGTCGTTATATCAACCCTACTTTATAGGTTGATATAACAATCCAATAACTGCTAAATGCGGATTATAATGACAGCATTGTAGGAATATTATCATGAGTTTTGTTTCAAATCCCATTTAATTGCTCCTTTTGATATTTCTTTAATATAAATGATTATAATCATATAATCATGTAATAACACAAATGCTGAATGTTATACCGGTTAACAGGTTGATTCATCAATCCTAGAAAAGGTGATATTAACCTTGGTCATTGGTACTTCCCTGGTGTTGATAAACTAGCTGTCAAAAGTCAATAATTGTAGAAGTTCTTAAAATACAATAATTATAACGTTAGAGCGATATAATATCTTTTATTATATAAAAAATCTCAGATACAAAAGTATAAATCAATAGAATGTCCAGGACATAGATACAAATCCGGCAAAAATGGACAAACACGGACCTCTGGAAACCAAGAGGTGGGATTAGGTGCCATGGAGGAGTAAGCATCCCCTGTCGACCGGTCACACCCGCCGTGAGTCCAATGTCAAATCCAATGAAATACGTGAGATGTGTATCCTCGTCACAATTGGTACAGACGTCTGAACAACCGCCAACGAAAAGGCAACTCAACATTTCACTTAGTGAAACAGAGTAGTCGCAAACAAGACTATTATACCGACCATAAAATTTGCGGAACGTTGACATTAAACGCGGTTTTCGATATTCCTGTGTCAATAATTTGTCAGTGAGTAGTTAACCTCTGTATATGAAATCTTCATTATGTTGTACACGCCCTGGCATATCGGATCATTTGTGAAATATAAACTCCATATGCGGGTGACTGAGGGATATTACTACTTAAATGTGGAAAATTTACGATGGGAAAGCCGAAATCGTCGCGTTTATCATATAGCTTAGTTGCTAATTTCCTGTCTGTGTTTATATTAAGTAAAATGTCTAAGTATGAAGTGTGTGTGCTGTCGGCCAATGAAGGAGCACAATTGGTTCCCATAGGAATGCCGACAGTTTGTTGAAAGACCACGTCTCCGAACATTACAAATATATTGTCTATTAGAAATTCCAGCATGTTTTTTATATCAACTTCAGTATATTTATGTGTAGAATCAGAGTGGTGTTTGACGAAATAAGTATCCTGATAGCCAATAACTAGATATTTAAAATTTCGGGTACCACCTTTAGTGAAAAAAAAACAGTTGTCTATGATGCTGAAAAGTCTTTCTTTTAATTTTTTATGTGGAATAGTAGTGTAAAGAGTAGAGAAGTCATAAGTTTTGATACTGTGAATTCGAGAAAAATTGTGTGCTAAGCGATGTCCATTATAATGGAGTTCAGTATGTATTCTGGGGTTGAAGAATCCGTGTAGGGGTTCATTCTTGCTTCTTGAAAAAGTTTATTGAGATTTGTAAAAGGAACAGAATAAAGTTTGCTGCGAATGTGATGAAGACCCAATTTTTTGTTAATGTAAGGTAAAAGAGATGAAAAAGTGACATCATGTATGTAGGGTCGGTTGTATGATCGATGTCCGTGATTTCGTTTACGTCTTACGTTAGAATTAAAAAGTTAATATACTGTCGTGCATGTGTCTACACGTGTGTATGTACTTATATCGATTATAATATCTACATTGTTCCTGCAACAACAATGCTTGTTATACCTTTATTTTTAATTCTCTAAACTCTCCTATAATAAAAATGTCCAAAATCTCAGATGATTGCCTCACAAAAATGTTGACAGGTCAGCATTAAATGTTGACTGACTTTGCGTGAATTGTTGCCCGCTTACGTCACAGCTCATTACTATTCAGTATTTCCCGGCCATTACTCGTCGATTTCCGCCATTATGCAATTGTAATATCCCTATGAATGAATCGTTTCATAAAAATCAACCATAGAAGAGTACATAAAAAAATAAAAATAAAGGTATAACAACACATTTGTAGACAGAGTTTTCGGTCAATATGTGTTATGTTGAACCCCCGGGCCAAACTGTTCCTTTCGGCCTTTGGCATTATGCAACAGTTCGATCATCTGGTTTAACATAACACATGTTGACCCCAAACAACAAATGTAAAATGTTCTATTTACAGTTTTCTGACTATTATGCCAGCCTATGTTCATCAGGATAAAACTTTAGCAGTCAAACTTTTAGGTGTTTTCCCTCAGAATAAAGATGTTCCAAGTCACAATGCTTTAATTGTCATGTTCAATCCAGTTAATGGTGTTCCGGAGACCGTAAGTTTACAATACACATTTCCTTTAATATCCTTAATTAGACAGTATATACAATGAATTGAAACTGAGCAGTATATATCTATTTGAATCTACATATCCTCAAACTACAAGGTAAAACGTAATGGAATACAAAATATACACATACTTAAATTGTTTTGTACATATAAGATATATATAGTATAGATTTGATATCTTTCTCTCTGTGTGTATGTCTCTCTTTCTCCCCTGCTCAAAGTTGAAGCGTTTGTTTGTCAGTCAAAACAAACCGCTCGTGGTGATTAGAGTAGAACAATTTCCCTGTAAGCCTGAACCATTCGTGGTGATCTGGACACGAAGCGTCTGTTAAAGAACCCTCATTGCATTGACATTAGTCCTCATCACAGGTAAAAATTTATGGCTCTTCAACTATAGCTGGTAACGTCATAATTCAAGTGAAAAAATATTTTAGCAATGTAAAATGAAATTAACATAAAATGTTTGGAAATTTTTGAAATCGCATTCTGAAGCTTACTGATAAGTTTTTTACACAACTTTACAATAACGATTTTTAGATTATGGATGGAAATGTTATAACACCCATGAGAACAGCAGCAGTATCAGCAGTGGCAACAAAGGTAAGCTATCAAAACTTGACATGTTCTGCTTTTATACAATTGATTAAAATCATCTCTTTCAAGCGTTGAGCGTAAGTGCTTATTTGTATTGATAATTTAACGACGTATAAGGGGGGGCTCTGTGTCCTAATGGTTAGAGTATCGTTCTTTAAACCTTGAAATCACTCACTTCTGGTCTGCCTAGGTTCGAGCCCCGCACGAGAAAGTTTGCCTCTTTGATGAGGGCCGGTGGTCTCTTCCGGGTTGTAATCGGGTTTTCTTCTCCACCATTAAAAATTGTCCGCCACCATAAAACTTAAAAATTGTTGAGCGTGGCGTAAAGAACTATTCAAAATTTAAAATTTATGAGAACATCAGCCCTAAATAGAACTTAGCACCCCGAAGTGATTCCAAAAAGAAGAAAGACAAAGATTGAAAGACTTGAAAGCACGGAATTGATATTCCTATGAAATGGATTGCACTCCGTTTTTCGTCTTCCTGAAACATAAGCTTACACTGCAGGCGTATTGCATTTTACAGTAGAATTGAACTCCTTCCCGTAAAATGTGTATATGATCTTAATTTATAATAAATATCCTAATTAATTTTTTATCTGGAAGTGATATACGACGTATAAATTACGACGTATTAAATTTTAACTTGGAAATTCTTTTCTAGATTCATCATGTTTTGCAACGCCACAATGTTCTTCATTAGACTGACTACTTCTGGACATCTGGTCCCATTCCGTTTGGGATTCGCAATTGTTTTTCATGTTGAGACCATTTGTATATCTAATTGTCGTATTATATTGGACTTTGAATTTCGATAATCCATTGGTACTTCTTCATTTTTTACCTCATTGATGAAAGTCAATTTTTTCACCAGGCTTCACAAATTAATTGAAAGAATTTAACTGATGAATAATATTTTGTTGTTATTAAACGTTTTTGTGTAAGAGTATGAAAGTATTAGTTTAATTTCTGTAAAATTTGGAATTATTTATTTTGGAGATGTTTAAGTTAGTATATAACATTATTACCTGAACCACATGCTATATCGGTCGTCATTTCGTTTCAGTACATTCAGTACTAAGATCTATAATCAATGCTTAATTTTTACAGGAAATTTATTTTATTCTTGCCCTGATAACAGAATAACTTTTATCCTCAAGAACTGGATCTGGCGCACATTATTTTTATTTACATATATATCACGATATTAAATAATTTCAGACCTTTGGCTTTGAAGAGCAAAATATCAACTGACGATGGCGTGATAGAGCATGGACGTAAAAGATATCTAATGAATTTCAAATGTCATTTATCAAATTGTCATATTAGGCTTTGTATATTTAAAAACCACGTATGATGTTTTTATAGATCATATACAAGATATATAATACCATAGTCATGGCGAGTTAATATTGTACCATCAATCTGAAATAGGGCCACACGATTGTTTACAGACTTACGAAGCATTATCAATTTATATCAAGGTTATTATTAATCAAATAAGTAAGGAAGTGTGACCTCTAATACATGTAACTTCACTTCTATATTCGTTGTGGGGAAGAAAATGTTTTTAGCAGAAAAATAATCGGGCCTGACCTAAGCCCAGATTCGAATCTTGAATATTTTCTTTGTGTGACAAGGGCTCTTGCTATAATATTGGAGTTCAGGGGCTCTATTTACCAATAATTATCATATTGCAGTTGTAAGGGCTATATCTACCATATAAGGGCTTCATCGCCATATAGAAACTCTATCATGTAATATCATATAGATCTAATACTAAAGTAAAGGATAGATGTAAAAGGAGGTAAGCATTCCAAAATCAAAGATCACATATTTTCTGCACATGGTTCTATATTATAAAAAGATCTAGTATATTATAGGTTGCATACTATGTGTAATTGTGTTCCTGGTGCTTTCTTTCAGACTTATATGCACATATATTGGTATTAATTAGCTATGTTATTAGTAGATCTAGTACATGTAGTATTATGTAGTGCAAAATATCCAGTTTTTAAAAAAATATTTTTCAGTACCTGGCCAGGGAAGGATCCTCTACACTTGCAATAATTGGAGCGGGTAATCAAGCACGATCTCATTTTAAAGGTCTGTCTGCAGTTATGACCATCAAAGAGGTATAGTTTCAATTTGAAATAATTTTGTTATCTATTTTACATATTTCATGAAGGCCAACGATTCCTATATTTTGACTTACACACTTACAATGAAACCTTTGAGTGTCATATTGTATATAACGTTAGATATAGACTGTGTGACATTTGGTAATTAATTGTATAACGTTAGATATAAAGTGCGATATTTGGTAATTAATTGTATATAGCGTTAGATATAGAGTGTGATGTGATATTTTGTAATTAACGTTAGATATAGTGTGATATTTGGTAATTAATTGTATATCACGTTAAATATAGTGTCATATTTGGTAATTAACGTTAGATATACAGTGTGATATTTAGTAATTACCTGTATTTACTGTTAGATATAGAGTGTTGTATATGGTAATTAACGTTAGATATACAGTGTGATATTTGGTAATTAACTGTATTTACTGTTAGATATATTGTGGTATTGGGTAATTAACGTTAGATATACAGTGTGATATTTAGTAATTAACTGTATTTACTGTTAGATATAGAGTGTGGTATTTGGTAATTAACGTTAGATATAGAGTGTAATATTTGGTAATTGACTATATTCACTGTTAGATATAGAGTGTGATATTTTGGTAGTTAACGTTAGATATACAGTGTGACATTTGGTAATTAACTGTATTTACTGTTAGATATAGAGTGTGGTATATGGTAATTAACGTTAGATATACAGTGTGATATTTGGTTATTAACGTTAGATATACAGTGTGATATTTAGTAATTAACTGTATTTACTGTTAGATATAGAGTGTGGTATATGGTAATTAACGTTAGATATACAGTGTGATATTTGGTAATTAACTGTATTTACTGTTAGATATAGTGGTATTGGGTAATTAACGTTAGATATACAGTGTGATATTTGGTAATTAACTGTATTTACTGTTAGATATAGAGTGTGGTATTTGGTAACTAACGTTAGATATAGAGTGTAATATTTGGTAATTGACTATATTCACTGTTAGATATAGAGTGTGGTATTTTGGTAATTAACGTTAGATATACAGTGTGATATTTGGTAATTAACTGTATTTACTGTTAGATATAGAGTGTGGTATTTGGTAATTAACGTTAGATATAGAGTGTAATATTTGGTAATTAACTATATTCACTGTTAGATATAGAGTGTGGTATTTGGTAATTAACGTTAGATATACAGTGTGATATTTAGTAATTAACTGTATTCACTGTTAGATATAGAGTGATATTTGGTAATTAAATATAGAATATTCGGATTATATATAGTGATATTTTGTAGGTAAGAATATTCTCAAGAACATATGCAAATGCTGAGAAATTAGCCAATGAAATTGGAGGAAAAGCTTGTACAACAGCAGAAGAAGCAGTAACAGATGCGGATGTCATTGTCACGGTAACATCAGCAACTACTCCAGTTCTGAAACAGGAATGGGTCAAACCTGGGGCACATATTAATGGTATGTAGGTCAAGGTCAATACTTGACCCCTTGTATTGCAACATATACCTTTCATTTATGATATGGAATGATGTAATATTACTATTTTAAAATTGTATGTCATGAGCCGAAAGTTGCAAATGTCTAGAATAAATGGACTATGATGGTTAAATTATCAGAAATGCATTTGCTAGATAAATGTTGGAAAATTCTGTTAGACAAAATTGTATATATTGATTTTAGGTCATTCAAACACTACTTGTTATTTATACCTTTAGTAACCATATACATATATAACTCATGTTAACATTTTACATTTACATATCCCTTGTATTTTCCTTATATATAATCAGATTTGTGATTGAACTGCAATTTCTGACGCACAGCAATGGTACATGTGTTCTGTTGTAGAACAGGACGCTTCACTATGCGAAAAAGAAGAATATATATCGTCAAGTTTGGTTTATCAACTTTCATAGTACATGTCTGACCAGTATAATACAATTTCATCCATTTTGATGTGTGTAGACAAAATTAGTCAGCAGTACCTCCCAGAACGGACTTTGTGTGTCGTAACATTTTACTGACACAAACTGATTTTCCAAAATATTATGTATTTATTATTACATTGTTTTGTTAATAAAAGGCCAAAACGATCAAATGCTGACGACGATCGATTTTGTTAATAAGACTTCACCAGTTGAGCTTGAATTTAAAATGAGTGTAGAGTTCCGAAACAAAATGTGGTATCATACAAGGCCAATAACCATAATGTATTTCTGAATCCGTTTATAACAGTAATCACTATAAAAAGGTGGCTATCTTAGCTTTTGGGGAGTTTAGAATTTAAATAGTGCTATCTATTCCAAATATTGTCATTGTATGATCATGCCTAGTGAGAAGAGACAAAAAATACACGTCTTCACCCTTGCTTATAAGTAATGATCTCTGTCTTATAAATTCTAACATCTAAACCAATTAACAAAATTCATTCTAATGACATCGTATAAGACATTACTTATCTTTCTCTGTACAGATAACAAAAAAACCTTCAAAATTTTGGGTAGATGTGTTTTCCCGTAAAACATCAAATATGAAACACTTGGTACAGAGGAATTGTTTTCTATGAAACAATAAGTAAGACTTTCCTGAGTTTGCACATGATGTGAATTTTTGTAACATTGACAAATAAGACAGCCTAAGAATTTCAGCTGAGGTTATCCGTCTGTATACACAACACACAAGACAACCGTAGACTTTGCTGGGGGATTTTTTCCTAACAATAACATGTAAGAGGCTTTATTGTCAAAATTTGACCTACTGTTTTGTATGGTTTGAACTCAGGTAAAACTTTGAAATAAACCTAATTAATACCACATCTTTTGTTCTCAAAAAGTGACTTCTTGTAAAAATTGTTTCAATTTATTTTCAATTTGTCTAAATATTTTTCTGAAATTACTAAATGTCTCAATTACTTGTATTTAAGTGAGTATAGCTCAAGTCACAAATCTGGCCCGTACATCTTATTTATCATTTGATAAAACATAATTCTTAAGTTATTGAATTCTTGGAGATATTTTCTTATAAATAAATTCATCTTGTAGCTATTGGAGCCTGTAGAGCATATTGGAATGAAATTGACCCCGACTTGATGAGGTCATCTGTAGTGTATGTTGACAGCAGAGAAACAGCTCAACAATTAAGTGGTGATATTGTTATTTCAGAGGCAAGATATGTATTATCAAGAATAATATGTTTAGGATAAATTATGAAATGACCACAGCTTTGTTATCTGGAATATAATTATATTTATACATTGAGTGTATATACGTGTATGGGTGAATTCTGAAAATTGAGTACCCATGACAGAGTGTTTAGAGCATAAAACACGTTAACGTCTCTCATTTCAATTTATCATTGGGCAGCTGTAAAATGATGTAATGTTTCGATGTATATTGTAAACAAACGTTCTCCACAATTAAAAGGTGGTCACCACGATTTTACTGAGAAAGTGTTTAGAATAGGATAAATCATTCGTAAAACATATCCTGAAATAATTTGTGTAAACCTAATACTGATCTCCCGATGAGTATGTAAACGTATTACTGATCTCCCGATGAGTATGTAAACCAAATACTGATCTTCCGATAAGTATGTAAACCTAATACTGATCTCCCGATAAGTATGTAAACCAAATACTGATCTCCCGATAAGTATGTAAACCGAATAGTGATTTCCCGATGAGTATGTAAACCTAATACTGGTCTCCCGATGAGTATGTAAACCTAATACTGATCTCTCGATGAGTATGTAAACCTAATAGTAATCTCCCGATGAGGATGTAAACCTAATACTGATCACCCGATGAGTATGTAAACCTAATAGTAATCTCCAGATGAGTATGTAAACCTAATACTGATCTCTCGATGAGGATGTAAACCTAATAGTAATCACCCGATGAGTATAAATCTAATTAAGACTTATATGCAATATTTTCTCATATGAAATGAAAGAGCTCTTGTCATGACATGTAGTCTATCGTTTGTTGTCAATCCATAATTTTTTCATTAAACTATTTTTATCCCAAAGCCACAAGGAAGCATTCTTATATTTTTCTTAAGAATGAATATTTCAATTGCTATCATATTGAGTATGTAGGACACTGTCGTCAAGATCTAAAACGTATGCCACTGAAAATGAAATCCGGTCATAAATGAATCACAAGAGTGTTTTTCTTCGTATGATTTATTTCATATTTTTGTATATGTATAGAAAGTACAAGAGAAGTAAAAGGCCGTTAAATATGCAACATTTCTAAGTCACCAGGTCAAGTGTAAAGATCAGCTGCGCTTGGGAGAAATGAAACAGTTAATTTCCTTAATATAAATCAACCCTTTGCACTTTGGGGGAATGATAAACTTTTTGCATTGACATGTATTTGCATGGACAATTTCCCTAAATTAGCTCTTCAGACTTCGATGTAAATGGTTCAAGTTTATTTGAGGAAAATGAAACAAAGCAACATAATGTTACATTATTGACAGTAGAGCTTCTTTAGGCCCTTTTGGGTCATCTAGACCTTTTCACCGGACTCAAGGGGTTTCCATGGAACATTTTCGACGGGTGTGGAATATTAACAAGGGACGCTGACTCCTTCCGGACACCTGGCCCATCCCGTTTTGGACTTGCAATCGTTCTTCGTTTGTCGTATTCTAGTGGCCTTGGAGTTTCGAATATCCATTGGTACATCTTTATTATACTTCTAAGTTTTATATAAGTCCAGAATGAAAATTATGGGTCATCAACCTTCCAATGTCCACGTTCAAATGATATCAAAACTAATTGTTGCTTAAGAATTTGTTGGCTTTGTTTTAACTTGATAATTGCTTTAAAATGGTTTTTGGGTGCATTTGACATGTATCTGTTTCAGACAGATATTGATACCGTGTTGTTGCACTGATAATAGTCAAGATAACCCTTCATGTAATTATCTCTAATTGGTTAATGTTTAAAACAGGCAGAAATATACGCAGAAATAGGAGAGATAGTTCTAGGAAAAAAAGAAGCACATAGAGACAAGACAACTATCTTCAAATCATTAGGTAAGTTATAAGACAAAACAACTATTATCTTTGGTAGGTCACAAGACAAGTGAACTGTCTTTAATTCATTAGGAAATCAATACGAACTGACATATAAAGTTTAGAAAATGTATATAAACGTTCATCAGAGGCATGTACACACAAACCAATTGTTTCCAAAACATTTTTAATACTAGTAGTAACCAACCAGAGACAAACCAAGTAATGATAGGCTAGAGGAATCTTTCTTTCATAGAATTACCAACAGCAGTTAGTAATCTGTATAACTTTCCTGTGCTAATTCAAAAAGAGATTAACTGTGTCATAACTACTATGATATGGGCAGGAATTACGTTCTCATTTAAAGAACTTAATAAGAAGTCACTTCAAAAACTTTCTGATTTAGCATGTTCCTTTCCCTTTAAATAAAAACCTGTACTTATTAAATATCCATCAAAATACTGGAAATTGATGGTCTGAACTGTGAGGAAGTCTTCTACGCGAGTTGGTCTTTAGATGATGTTCCACTGTATCATGTTTTGTCGTTGTATATTCCATGTAACAATGTTTTCCGTGTTTTGTTTACAGGTCTAGCCGTAGAAGATGCATTATCAGCTAATTTAGTGCTGAACTGCCTGACGTCTGCTAAGTGATGTCAATGTCGGCCATTCTTGTTTCCAGCCTAAAATCAATGTTTCGTACTGTTGTGAAAAGCTATGAAAACGTGACTCAATGACCAGGTCTTTTTACAACTTCTATTAGCGCTATCACAAGAAATACAATTATCATTACATTAATAAATAGTTATCAAACGTTTTTGTTGCAACTTTATTATATTTATACAAACACAAAAATGATGCAAAAAGTAAATATTCAGACTGGAAATGAAATATGAAAAGATACATAGAAACAGGAAATGTACGAAATAATGTTAATGAAACAAATGATGAAACTTATAAAGATAATATGTACAAGAAAAAGAAAGGAAGAAGAGGAATGGTCTATAATAATACAAACAAAATTCTTTGAAAAATTTAGAAATCGAAATACATTATGCCAACAGTATTGCATTAATAAATTAAAATAAACATATTCCATCGATTGTTTATCATTCCCCTACAAAAATACGATAGAAGTAGAAATTTTGAAATATTATAGTAAAAACGTTTAATTATCATAGTAACAACTTTTATAAACAATACTTAAAACTCCTATTAACTATAGTGACTAAAGTTTACTTAAGTAAAGTACGAGGGGTGGAGCCGGCCTGGTTCAGTCGGTAGCACGCTCGACCCTTGATCCCGAGTCCTGTCTTCCGGTTGAGACAGTGAAAACCGAGGTCCCGTGTCACAGTAGGTGACGGCACGTTAAAGAACCCTCACTGCTCAATGGCCGTAAGTGCCGAGCATAGGCCAAACTTTGAAATCCTTCACAGGCATTTGGTGACGTCTTCATATGAGTGAAAGATTCTTGAGTGGGACGTTGAACAACAACGAGGAGTGATTGATAGATTTTGAGCCTTGTCATTGGAGTTAAGCAGGCTTGCCCATTTTCAGTTCTATTGCTCTCCAGCTATGTAAGGTTGTGTAAACAACGAACGGTGTCGTTTGGTCATTTTTGTCGATCAGGTAACACTCTAAAGTAAACGAATACAAGTAACTTTAGCCAAATGGACAAAATTGCCGAGAGAGCAGTGATTCAATATTTATTCAAGAAAGATATAACACCTAAGGCTACTCATGCCGACATGGTAGCAACACTAGGATGTCCATTAACAAGCTACCGTATAAAGATGATGGGAGAATTTAACCGTGGCAGGCAGATACTTCAGCTGGGAAGGTCATGGCCTCCGTTTACGGGGATTCTGGTGGTATTCTTATGTTAAGATTATCTCCAAAAGATAACAATCAATGGGACATATTATGCATCACTTCTTAAGCAGTTATGAGAAAAAATTAGATCAAGCGCCGTGGAAAGCTCAGTAAATGTGTCTTGTTTCACTAAGACAATATAGCACCAGTTTATATATATATATATATATATATATATATATATATATATATATATATATATATATATATATATATATATATATATATAAATTAGCCTAAGGTGGTAAAGATATAAATTTTAATATTTGTGAAGTTGATAAAAAAACCAAAAAAAAAAAAAACCAAAAAAAAAAAAACCAAAAAAAAAAAAAAAAAAAAAATCAAAAACAAAAAACACACATCTAACCGGTTTAGACGGCATGTAGTTGGACATTCGCATTTATGCTCCGCCCACCGCCTCTATTTTGTAAAGACATTTTCTGCAGAATTTATAGTCTGGGATTGGTTGACTTTAAAGATAGTCGTCTTACAAGGGTTAGAATATTATAGAAGTTATAATGCTCAAGACGATCGTTTCTGTCAATTAGACCATCAGTTGAGCTGCAATTTAAAATATTATTTTCTAAAGAAATGGATTTTTTTTTCAACCAACTAATCATAGGCTGTCAAGGTAATCGTGTAATTCCTAAAGAATCGATGTATTATGTTCAAATAGCCATGACAGTATCACCAGCGTCTTCAAATCAACAAGAGTACCAAAGACGATCAAGATACGCCTTTGATATTATTTCTAGTCAAAAGGTGCTACACTTGCTAGCCGAGCAAACGAACATGTTACAGTCTGTGTCTTTTGATCCCACATCAAAGTTGTGTAAGTCTACTGGAATTACTCTGTAGACGCAGCAATGCAACTCCTCCTTCACCAATGAATTGATTTCAATGTAACTTTGCACAATGAAAGATTACATTACGTTCAAAAACATTTTCCCGCTTATATCTTTTATCCATGTGTATGTGGCATCGCAAACCCTCCAACACTAATGAATTTATTTCAATGAAACTTCGCACAATGAAATATCATATGGAAATTTACATGAAGGCAGGAGATTTGTGTTCAAAATATTTTTAGATGATTAATGGCAAATTGGAACTAGATTGATTCAAAATTAATATCGAAGTCTGATAACATTTCATTTTTGGCCTACAAATATACATAAAACATATGTTACTGCGGAGGTATTCGTTCCAATGGCCTATTCTAGTTATTAGAGAAAATATCAACATGGGCTCTGCAACGTGTGGCTTCTACTGGCAATGTGGGTCAAAAGTTACATTGACTTTTAATATTAATACCACACACATTACTAGAACGTGAATTTTTCGAAAAGATGCCTTAAATTGAAAGAACTTATGCAGAACCAATAACACAGATCCTCTTTTAAAATTGGCGTCTTAGAATAAATAACTTTACCACTTCACCATATTGGCTGTTGAGAAAGGATAATGACAAGGGTTACAGAATGTCACGTAACATATGTTAGAGATGATTATTTTTAGACTGTCGAATTTCAAAAAATTAGCAGTAATTTCACTTTTTTCTAAGAAATGTCATATTTGGGGGAAAAATTCACGTTTTAGTCCGACAATGGACGTTGTTTAACTAGTCTAAGGTATACTGACATTGAATTGATGATTCAAGTTTCATCAAAATCGGTGAATGATATCATTATCAATGATGACAATGAATGTTCGGACAACCGGACGGATGGAGAGTATACCATATGTTTATATGACGGTCGTATAAAAACCTGAGTTAACCATTAAATACAATATCCGATGCTTGAATTTCATACTCACATAGCTAGCATTACATATGAAAGTATTAGATGATAGACAACGCCCAAAGTGAGACTTGTCGATGTTTCCAGCTTGTTAGCAATGAATGAAATATGAAGGAAAGAAGAATTGTAATTGTCCGCTATATAACCTCTTGTAATGTTTACATATCCCCTTCACTCCAATGTAATATATACATGGAAATGTTCCCCCCTTTACGACAGATAATATATTCATCCCATCTTAAATTCGCCATAATTCATCAGTCTCATTGATGGCCAATATGTCAATGTTTAAATTACATATCTGGAAAATTTCACTTCATTTTAAATTCGCCCTCTCCTCCAAGGACGGGAATTAAACGAGAGCATAGATTTCTAGGCATACAGTATATGTATGTAGTCCAGTAATAAACAAACAAATCCATTATTTTAAACTTTGAAAAATTTAATACATACATCTTTTCGTGTACACACAGATGCATTAAAATCTGTACAATTAGCACCATTAAATGTCAATTGTTCTTTGTTTCCTATCTTATTTGATTGCACGATGTAGGTATTGCCATTATTATGACCACTGTAAGTGACAAGACCATTATGATAAAATCTAGGTTCAGACTACGTTAAAACATACGGGTACACATATAACAGCAAAGAAACTGAAAATGATGAAGGCTCACGTTTAACTGCATTAAATGCACAATTTATATGACTATGTCTATTTCCATGCACTCTAGACTCAAAAATATACCAATGTTGTACATCTGTCTAGGGATTATACCAATCTCTTACATCCTATGAAGGGATTATACCAATGTTGTACACCTGTCTAGGGATATACCAATGTTGTACATCTGTCTAGGGATATACCAATGTTGTACATCTGTCTAGGGATTATACCAATCTCTTACATCCTATGAAGGGATTATACCAATGTTGTACACCTGTCTAGGGATATACCAATGTTGTACATCTGTCTAGGGATTATACCAATCTCTTACATCCTATGAAGGGATTATACCAATGTTGTACACCTGTCTAGGGATATACCAATGTTGTACATCTGTCTAGGGATATACCAATGTTGTACATCTGTCTAGGGATTATACCAATCTCTTACATCCTATGAAGGGACTATACCAATGCTGTACATTTGTCTAGGAATTATACCAATCTTGTACATCTGTTATCGGATTTTAGGGTTGTATCTCTATCTACAAAGGATTATACCAATTTTGTATATCTGTCAAAGGATTATACTAATTTTGTACATCTGCCTAGGGATTATACCAATCTTGTTCCTCTGTCTAGAGATTATATCAATCTTGTACGTCTGTCTAGAGATTATACCAATCTCTTACATCTTATCAAGGGATTTCATCAGTAATTTCTACCTGTCAAGGAAGTACAATTATACCATGTTTTTACCCTTGCATTTGTAGAGTGGTTATACCAACATTGATTCATCGATCCTTTACTGCAATCCAGGAATTGTACCAATCTAGAACATTTGATAAGTAATTCATTTATCCCCTACTACAATCCAGGGATTACAACAATTTTCTTACACCCATCGCGGAGTAAGGATTATATCATCTCTTATATTGTCTTATATTGGAATTATACCAATCTCGTGTAAGAATTATGTCAATCTTTTATATCTGTTTAAGGAATTATATCAATAATCTTAAAACTTTCTAAGGATGTTTTACAAATTATACTGGGATTATACCAATCTTTTACATCTGTGTAAGGGACTCTACCATTCTCTTATATTTAACGATTATTAGGATTTTCTTCCAACTTGGTATTATACCATTTTTCTTACAGCTATCTAGGGATTATATCTCTCAGTACAACCCAGTGGTTATAACCTAAGTTCTATATTTATCTTGGGATTATACCTCTCACTACAATACAATTGTTAAAATCAACGTTCTATAATTATCTTGGGATTATACCTCTCACTACAATAAAACTGTTAAAATCAACGTTCTATAATTATCTTGAGAATATGTCTCTCAGTACAACCCAGTGGTTATAACTCACTCACTACAACCCAGCAGGGATCCTAGGATTTCATCGGTATACAATAGCTATCTAGCCCACAGCTATTTGTAGATTTCAGTTATTAACGTCAATCTTATGACCACACTTTGTGTACATATTTAATGTTTCCCCGACGGCCTCACTCGTCAACACCCCATAGTGATTATCAACACAATTACAAGAGTACAATTCAATTTATCAATAAAGATTTTAGAATTTAAAATTATAAAGATATTAATCATATATATATTATTGATAAATCTAATTATCTCCTAATGAGTTTTATGATAAAAGAACTTAATTTCTATTTCATTTATTTCAATTACATATCAATATCAGCATTATACACAAGAAATTCCAATCTTTATATCTCAAATTAATTTTTATCATTTTGTCAAGATTTGTGATGTACATTTTAGTTTTTACAATTAATTGAAAAGAAACATTAAGTAATCTAAAAATGTAGAAAATTAAAATTGGCAAAAATGTTTAAACTGATTTAGATAATAATTTAAATCTACTAATGTATATAATTTTAAATGTCTATATTAAGAAGATAAAATTTCCAGAGTAATAATTATATATCAAGGACACCCAGTATAAGACAGTGATCCGTGTAGACCTAATTTTACTTACTTGTTAGACAGGACATGGAGCCTACACCATTTACAGTTTCGTTTGCTGTTGTTGACAGTTTATATTACTCATCAGATAAACAGGATTAAAGTACATTTGAGATTCCAACTTGTTGTAGAGATCATGATGAAAGTTACATTTCACCAACTTTGTAGAGTTAAGGGAGATAAATCAAGCTCATCGATTCACATGGTTGCAAGCCATAGCGAAAAAATAAATGTTGTATTAAGGTTAGTGTTTCGGAGATCATTTTACTGGTGTCTGGAACTGGAACTTGGAATCACATCAGAAGTTCAATTAAAGCTGTGCATTTTACCATCTGTAGACCACAATTGTATCTACTGCAGTAAATACTCTAAAATTCTGTCTGTTCGTAACCTTATACTGAAATGTATATGAATATGTTGAAAATGTCCATGTGACAATAATGCAAGTGCTAGGTAAAAACTTAGCTTTTCTACTTACTTACATTTACTCTGAGTCAATCAAGATACATATCAAAAGTAACCCGCCAATTACCAACCTACACTTTTGTATATATCAATAAATGTCTAATAGACAATAGACAATGTCAGTTTCATAAATGGACACATATCAGATCCACATGTATCTATTTCACATGTGTGACATTAGTGGCAATGACACTTTATACTGGGCAGGGTTGTGATGTAAATACAATTATATATGACCATTCAGAGTTACTAGTATGTCAACAGTAATGTACCTGTTATACCTAACCATCACTGGAAGTGTACCTGTTATATCTGACCCTCACAGGAAGTGTACCTATTATATCTGACCCTCACAGGAGGTGTACCTATTATATCTGACCATCACTGGAAGTGTACCTGTTATACCTGACCATCACTGAAGTCATACCTGTAATACCTGACCACCACTGAAGGTGTACCTGTAATACCTGACCACCACTGGAAGCATACCTATAATACCTGACCACCACTGAATGTGTACCTGTAATACCTGACCACCACTGGAAGCATACCTATAATACCTGACCACCACTGAAGGTGTACCTGTAGTACCTTGTCACCACTGGTAGCATACCTGTAATACCTGACCACTACTGGAAGCAAACCTGTAATACCTGACCACCGCTGAAGTGAATATGTAATACCTGACCACCGATGGAAGCATACCTATAATACCTGACCACCACTGAAGGTGTACCTGTAATACCTGACTATCAATGAAGGTGGACCTGTAATACCTGGCCACAAGTGAAAGCATACCTGTAATATCTGACCACCACTGAAGGTTGACCTGTAATACCTGTAGAACCTGATGTACCTGACCACCACTGGATGTATACCTGAGCCTACTTGTAGAACCTGACCACTACCTGAGTGTACCTGACCACCACTGGAAGCATACCTGTAATACCTTATCACCACTTGAAATATGCCTATAATACCTGGCCACCACTGGATGTGTACCTGTGCCTACATGTAGAACCCGACCACTACTGGAGGTGTACCTGTAGTACCTGGCCACCACTGGATGTGTACCTGAAATACCTTTCCATCACTGGAACTATATCTTTTACACCTTCCCACCACTGGAAATGTGCTTGAAATACATGTCTATTGATTATTTATCTGTAGTATCTGACCATCACTAGAAATGTACGCATGATAATTGTATACTAATAGAAGTGAACCTGATGTATCTCTCTCATTATAAGTATATTTATAATACAGGTATACTATAAGAGGTGAACCTGATATATCTATCATTGTAAGTGTATCTATAATACATGTATACTATTAGAAGTGAACCTGGTGTACATATCACTGTGTATACTATTAGAAGTGAACCTGGTGTACCTATCACTGTATCTATAATACATATATACTATTAGAAGTGAACCTGGTGTATCTATCACTGTATCTATAATACACGTATACTATTAGAAGTGAACCTGGTGTACCTATCACTGTATCTATAATACACGTATACTATTAGAGGTGAACCTGGTGTACCTATCACTGTATCTATAATACATATATACTATTAGAAGTGAACCTGGTGTATCTATCACTGTATCTATAATACACGTATACTATTAGAAGTGAACCTGGTGTATCTATCACTGTATCTATAATACATATATACTATTAGAAGTGAACCTGGTGTACCTATCACTGTATCTATAATACACGTATACTATTAGAAGTGAACCTGGTGTATCTATCACTGTATCTATAATACACATATACTATTAGAAGTGAACCTGGTGTATCTATCACTGTATCTATAATACACGTATACTATTAGAGGTGAACCTGGTGTACATATCACTGTATCTATAATACATATATACTATTAGAAGTGAACCTGGTGTATCTATCACTGTATCTATAATACACGTATACTATTAGAAGTGAACCTGGTGTATCTATCACTGTATCTATAATACACGTATACTATTAGAGGTGAACCTGGTGTACATATCACTGTATCTATAATACATATATACTATTAGAAGTGAACCTGGTGTACCTATCACTGTATCTATAATACACGTATACTATTAGAGGTGAACCTGGTGTACCTATCACTGTATCTATAATACACGTATACTATTAGAAGTGAACCTGGTGTACCTATCACTGTATCTATAATACATGTATACTATTAGAGGTAAACCTGGTGTATCTATCACTGTATCTATAATACATGTATACTATTAGAAGTAAACCTGATGTATCCATCACTGTAAGTGTATCTGATACATGTAAACTATTAGAAGTGAACCTTTTATACCCTATCACCACTTTCAGTGTGTCTGTTATATTTGATTACTCGTTATAATGTAACTGTGTACTTGTCAACAACTAGATGTGGTCCCAGGTAAAATCTATGTCATGACCAATTTTTACAGCATTTACAGGAATTATTACACATTTCTTTGCAACAGCTTTAATTGAACAAACTTTGTTATGCCTTGTTTTCCATCAATTAAACTTTGTGATTCAGGTAGATTCAATGAGGCCCTGGGCCAGACTTTGATGACTTTAATGGATGTTGGGGTACATCCATTGGATCTCTGATCATTCCAATTGGTTTCACTGATTACAACAAAACCAAGCCAAACATGCAAAGCATGTATGATGGAAGCATCTACCAGCATCAACAGTATCTCCAGCTTCAGTGTGTGTCCACCATAGTTGATAATCAATCCACCAATCTAACCTTGGAGACTAGAATTCACTAGTGTTAACATCTGAAATATAAAACGTTGTTTACTACAAGCTAGAAAAGTGCTATATATGAAAGGTTGTATAAATATTATTACTGTAACATCAGTATAAACATTGAAAATATTTACAGTCCTATGTCATGAGCAATACATGAAAGAGGTTTAATTTCACTTTAATTCAAAATAATGAAAATTATCTAACTAATATTGAGCTGCTATAAACAATTAATCTAATTGCTGTGACACTTTAATCTAACTTCTCAATGAGATACCACATGTAAACTGTTCAACTGATCGCTGAGATACTGTAACTTATTACTGAGATACTGGGTGATCTAGCTTATCACTTCAGGTACTGGGTGATCTAACTTGTCATTGAAATACTTTGTGATCTACATGTAATTTATCACAGAGATACTGAGTAATCTACCTTATCACTGAAATACTTTGTGATCTAACTAATCACTGAGATACTGTGCAATCTAACTTATCACTGAGATACAGTGTGATCTAACTGTGATCTAACTTATCACTCAGATACTTTGTAATCTAACTTATCACTTAGTGATCTAACTTATCACTCAGATACTGTGTGATCTATCTTATCACTGAGATACATTGTCATCTAACTTATCCCTATAACTATGCTGGTTGATCTAACTTGTCACTGAGATACTTTGTGATCTAACTTATCACTGAAATAGTGTGATCTAACTTATCACTGAGATACTTTGTGATCTAACTTATCACTGAGATACTTTGTGATCTAACTTATCACTGAAATAGTGTGATCTAACTTATCACTGAGATACTTTGTGATCTAACTTGTCACTGAGATACTTTGTGATCTAACTTATCACTGAAATAGTGTGATCTAACTTATCACTGAGATACTTTGTGATCTAACTTGTCACTGAGATACTTTGTGATCTAACTTATCACTGAAAAAGTGTGATCTAACTTATCACTGAGATACTTTGTGATCTAACTTATCACTGAGATACTTTGTGATCTAACTTATCACTGAAATAGTGCAATCTAACTTGTCACTGAAATACTACAAGTGATGTTTTCTCTTATAAGTTATGTGTTTAACTTACCACTGAGATACAACATTGTAATGTTTTTATCTTATCAGAGATCTACTTTATCAGTTAACTATCTTAGAGTATTTAACTAATCATAGAAGTACTGAAAGTGACCTAAACCGATTCATCACCAAGATTCTGCATGTGCTCTATCTAATTAAAATGTAACCGAAGATAATTTGGGTTATTTTTTTACATTTCTCACTTACCTATGACAAACTCTTGGTTAGTTTTGTATTTTAATGAGCATTAGGACAACGAAATTGATTGACAACATTTAAAGAGTAAAACTCATTCTTTAAAACATGCTTGTTAGAAATATCAATGTTATTATTGATAGAGATGAAATCAACTATATACATATATGTATATACAAACAGGAATTCTAAACTTTCTATTAAAACTATTCTGATCAAGAAATAAAATTAGGCCAAAATAAAAATAGAACTGTTTAATTAGCATGACCAAACTACCTAACAAAAGCCTTGGAAGCAACATGTTCCAGTAAAAACACTATCATCATGAAGTGTTATGTAGGTATGAAATGAAAAAGTAACCTCAACTAGCTAAACACATGGTAAGACAGACAGCCTGGTACCTGTCGTCCAGACAACATAATAACCAAAACGTCAAGATGAATTACCAAAAATGGTACTACACCAAACTGCATCCAATTGTTTTAAGATAACTTCACTAAATATCAACACCTTTTATTAACATCAGGAGCATTTCCTATTGGTGGTTAGAAGTTTATGATACAGATTCTAATTTCAATATTAATGTATCAAACATTAAACAAGCTATCACCATGCTAAAAACAGGGTATAGATAAGCTTAATGGTTTAATATTGTTATAGTTATTTGAAATTTTCTAGCCACATTTTTGAGGCTAAAAAGGAGGGCAAGTGCAAAGCCAGATAGATCTAAGATAACAAGGAGAAAAGGCAGGCCGCAAGGCTTAGCAAATAAAAACTGGACAAATTTTCATTAAAATATCTAGACTGCAATCTTAAACCAGTAATACAAACCTACAAAAAAAAAAACCCAAAACAACAACCAAAGACAAAAAAAAACCAAAACAGCATCACATAAACCATGTTCAGCCATTTTAATAAAAAAAAGTTTGCCTTTTTTCTTCTCTACTAAAAATACACTTATGGATAAAAATAAATCTAACAACCAGCCCATTTCCCTGCTTTAGACAAGAACAGCAGGTAGGAGAGTCTGGGGACCATTCATAAAACTTCACAGACAGAATATATAGATATGGTACCAAGATAATATATTTTGTGTTGTATTCTTTTTTTTTGTTAGTTGATGTCTAGTTTGACTCCATATTTAGTTCAAACAAATATATCTAAAATTTATTGAAATAATTCAGTCATTCCAAAATAAAATAATAAAACCAAGTCACAATGGTCTCCATGCAAAACTTTACCCTTGTTCCAGACAGTTTCGTTTTTATGCTTCATCTAGGAATTAAAGGTATAACCAGATGAAAAATGCAGCATATTGGAACTTTGATAAAGACCAAAAAATCTGACTGTAAAATTCTTATGTCAAAGAGAAATATCAAAAGCCTTAACTTTGTCACCGTGTAAACATGAACCTAACCCTTTTATCCCCAAGAATCATAATGGCATGCTTATTTTTTTGTATAAGGCTAGTTTATTCTAGTCTACAGGGTTGAAAGGGTTCCACACCTAATGTAGGTTTGATTCTTTATTGAAACCAAAGTATGTATAAATTGATTTTAATTCAAGATCATTTCTTGAAGAATTGGTATCGGTTAAATATAGAATATTTTCAATTCAACTTACTTCGAAACTTTGAAAAAACGCCTAGGCTTCTGCAACCAACTTGACTCAAAAAATTTGGACCTTTGACGTCTTTTATCATCTGACTGAGGGGAGGAGGGACTACTTGCTTCCTCTTCTGAGCCTGAGGATAGAGTTCGTACATTTTTATCATCCCCTTCACTTTGTTTTCTTTGCTGAGCTTCTAGTTGTTGTTGTTCTGCTTGCAGAGAGAGACCAAGATCAAAGGAGAGCATAGTCTGTTGACACAGTACACCTATTGTCCCCATTTTGACTTTGGCACTTCTTTTTTGTGGTGTTTTCTGTGGGAATATTATTTCTAGTTTTTGAGGTGCTGGAGGTGTTTTGGGAAACACAGTCTTTTTTGATACATGCACTTTTGTTTCACCTGCTGTTGACGCAGCACCGATGTCACTGTCTGACAATGCCGATATTGTTAAGTGTACTTCCTGTTTTTCTTTAACTCCTTGTTCAGCACTGGAATCACAAGTTGCTGTAGTTGCAGCCCTTTCCCTATATCCGTTGGGAGCTTCAGAGCTTTCATCTTCTTGAGCACTTAACAAAGGCATTGATGAATAGTTTATAACATTTGTACTTATAGTTGAATCTGGTTGATATTCCGTTACATTCAATAATTGTGAGTTTGTGAGAGTTGATGATGATTCAAATGACGTATGACCGATTTCATGATTTTTTCTCTTACTAGTCACAAGTATGGATTTTAATGGTTGACTTTCAGAGTCTGATAAGGCTCTGTCAGGTGTAGTTCTTGCACTATCAAATGCTTCTGCTAATTTTTTCACCTTATGGCCACTACCATTGGTTAAATCTTTCAAGGGAGCTGTAGCAGTTCGAGACTGCTCTGGTCCACTGGGAGAGGAAAGTTTTCGCACAATATGTTGGACAAATTCTGATTTTGTTCTTGGAGAATCTGTCTTTTGTACTGTCATAATTGTTCCATCACTACCACTACTTTTTACACTTAGTGTATCTGGTGTTCCTTCTCGAGACAGCCGTTTTACAATTGTTTTAACGTAGCCATGGGCTAAATTCTCTTTATCACGGCTGTTTAATTTTTCATCGAAAGTTTTCTTTGAATCATCATGCAAGGCATACTTTTGTAAAATTCTGGTCATATAAACAGACTGCCCTTTCCTGTATCTCCTACTCTCCTGCAATAGTTCCTCAGCTGGTTTGATCCGGTTTGCACTAGTTACTTGACGTATTCTTGGCCAGTGAAGTCTGGTTTCAACAGTTCGTCTAGAAATTAAAGGACTATCAGTGACAGATGTCTGACCTTCAGTTTTTGTAATAGTTATGGTTTCTGAATGTGTATCAGTAATTCTAGGAAATGTGTGTCGCTTGTTTGGATCAACGGAGTTACGGGGATTTTCCTTAGAAACATCATCAACTGTATAAAAGTTTGAAGCATTTCCAAATATAGAATCTGAAGAATCCTCAGACACAACACTTCTTTCATCTTGAGAACTACCTTCAACAGTCCTATCACTCAAATCTGACTGTAACCCATCCTCAGGCTCACTTACATCAATACTTTGTAGTTTGATTAGTCGACCTCTTTGAGTCTTTTTCCATTCTGGAATGAGAAGTTCTGGGAATTTCATCTCTAGTTTAGGAACATTGCTTTGATGTAATTGTTCATGAATCTCTGCTTTTTCTAAGTCTATAACTTTTTCATGTTGATTCCTATTACTTCTTGGAACATTAAGTTCCTGTTGAGATATGTCTCTAGGTAATTTAATCATTAAAGCAATTTCTACTCCTTTTTCACCACACACTTCTTCAATTGGTTTGGACTGATCTGGGACAATTATTGTTGTCTCATATGTTTCAGGTTTTTCTACAATATCTGTTACAAAATTGACTTCTTTTGCAGTCTCTGGTTTATTTTCCTCCATAGTTTCGGCAAAATACTGTGGTTGGTCTAAGCTATTTACAGCTTGGGCTGGAAGTGTAACAGCTGAGTCTGTACTTAGCTGCTGATCTACAAACTGAGGAGATGAAATTTCTGTTTTAAGGGATACACATTCTTCTTTGCTTGAATCTGAAAAAATATAAGACACTATTGCAGAACACAATTCTGAGGGTAGATTGAATAGTTGCATACATTCATAGATTAAAGGGATATTAGCTGTGTTTTTTTTCAAAATTTTATTTTTCCTTTTTTACTACTTAGATCGATATATAAAACAAAAATATACACAGGCATAAAAATTCTGAAGTCCCTATATAATTTCTGAAAGTTGCTCGAGAAACACAGGTTTGCCTCATTTTCAATTGCAACTGATTAATTCAACCATACGATTTGTATATGAATACCACACTGGACCTGACCTTATTTTCACAAAATATATAGGAATATAAATTTTGTTAGGTCTGTGTATAGCTCTTATTTGTTATTGTACATCAAGTACAAGTAGTCAAAGTAGAAAAAATAGATTTTTGTTTTGGTAAACACAGCTAATGCCCCATTAATATATCATTAAACAAATATGAAATAATATGCCACAATTGTTAAGATCATTAAAGAACCACAAAAGTATACTTGGGTAAGAAATACAGGCTTAAAAGCTATGAATGTAATTTAGGAGTCTGTATACATGTTCAAGGCATTACAAAAAATAACGTAAAAGTCTTTAAACATGATATTTTTCATAATAATAAAATGTCATTTAATGAAATAATTAATGACCTAATTTTGTATATCTCTGAAATTCTTTTACAATGTCCAATGCATTTCAACTATCAAAGTTACATTACCTAATTCAAATCTTTCCACTAATTCTTCACCACAGGCTACTGATGCTCGAACTGCAGTGTTTTTGAGGCCTTTGGTGAATCTTTTGTATGGTGGAATATAGTTAGTTTCTTCGCCTTCGACCTACAAAACATGGAATTTAGTGGTTCTTTATATCACAAAAACTTCAAGCAAAATGTAATGTGGTGCTTCTGTCTTGATTCAAGTATAGCTTGGGTATCTCCACCTTTGTAAAGTCAACCAACCACACCAAAACTACAATCTTACCATTCGATATTTTTTATGATTATATCGATTATTTTCGTTTTGATTTGCAGAACACTTGTTTTCCATTTTTTTTCCAATTCTTTGTTTTGTTTTTTAATATTAAAATAATAAAAATATTTTGTCAAGATCTGTGTGGAAAACAATTTGTTACTATGTACATTATGACATCTGTTCTGTTATAAAAAAAATTAATGGACAATCTTTCACTGCTTAAGTAAAACTGCTTTTAAAATATGTTCATTTTGATACCAAATTCACAAAATAATATCCATGCAATAAAAAATAATGTAAAAAAATGCATATATCATAGCTTTTAAAATAACGAAAATGTCTGCAAATTGAAATAAAAAATGAGGAGTAATTAGGATAAAATACAATCCACAAAACAAGACCCACATCACTGCCAGTTCGGGAACAATACAGTACCTTCTGTCTGGTTCAAAACCAGTGGCAAATGAGGCAGACTCCATGACAGTTCAACCTGATGGGCTAACAAACTATGCGCAGGTTTATTGATGTTCAAAAACAACATCGACAGATAAATCATAAACAAGTTCCTTGTTTATCAAAATAAATCAGCTATGATGTAAGCAAATCTATGCAAACACAGGGGATCCAGCACATTCCATTGACAACATTAATCTACACTTACATGAAATTGAACCGAGAGTGCTTTTCCTGGTAAGCATGTAAATATATATTGTTCAAAATATTTTTTTTTTCAAACTTAAAACTCATCTGCTTTAAATCTGTATGATACAGATTTTTGATGCTTACTTACTCATCTGGTATAGACTGAAAAGTGGAAGTACATATAAGTCAGAACTTTTTTTACGGTTCCGGATCGAATGTCTTTCAGGGAAATATTTAAAATCTATTTAAATCTAAAAATTTTCATGTCAAAAATTATGAATAGCAAAATCTAAATATTTATATGATTTTTTTTATGCCCAGGCTTTTTCAAATGCATACAATGACAAACTGAGACTACTTATATCCAATGACCTAAATATTATTTAGCCTACATTGTTTATCCCTTAAAACACAAAAAACGATGACAACATTACCAGGTCTATTTTCATTAAATTGCTTCATATTCACACAAACAAGTCAGTAAAATGTTCATCCCCAGCACAGCTAATGGTTCTTTTTACACTATTTGATACAGACACATTTTCTGACAACTTACCACTCTGCCCTCCATCCCTCCATACGTGTTCCATCGTTTGATACCAGACGTCCTTTTGGCATATTGTTTGTATCTAATCAGTTCGGTTTCCCGCCTTGTAATGTCTGCTTGTAACAGTAAATTGTTAGCCTCCTGAAGAAGCAGTTGACGTTTCATAGACATGATTTCTTTATTTCTTTCAATCTGACTGAGTCGTAAGTTGCTCAGCTAAATAGAAAAAAAAAAGAAAAAAAGAAAAAAATCCAATGTTAATACAGACAGTTGTAGCAATCTGTATGAATTAATATTTGTTAATTAGCTGTTTATCCAAAATCTTTATACAGAGGATATTTGCCATTTTTTATGAATAACATTTTCATTTAGACTCAGAAGCAGAAGATAAATATTTTACCAAAATTGCCAAGTGTCCCCCATAAATAGGAAGACTTCCTTTTTTATGTAAAATTTTGATAATTTCTTCAAGAAAAATGCATATCTACCCCATGAAAAATTTGTATTTTCCTATTAATTCTTACTAAAATTTAGAGTCTCCTCCATGAGATTGAAAAATCTCCCTCAAGAAAATTTTTCAAGGTTGGCAAGTCTGTTTTACATGAGTGTATTATTATTCATCAAAAATTGGCAAATATTCTATTTATTACATGTCTATTTCACATAAAATAAGAAAAAGTAGTCCAAAAATTTGATTTTACATTGATTGTGCATGAAGTGCTATTTTTCAAAATGAAAAACAACAATTAAAAGTAACAAATTTAATAAATTGATAAATCCTTGTATTTCCCAACCAAAAATGTAATAAAAACTTATATATATTATATGGTTTTTTATCTGATATTTGATTCCTGGTTGTTTATTTGATATTTGTTATATGGCTGTTTATCTGATATTTGTTATATGGCTGTTTATCTGATATTTGTTTATATGGCTGTTTATCTGATATCTGTTATATGGCTGTTTATCTGATATTTGTTATATGGCTGTTTATCTGATATTTCTTATATGGCTGTTTATCTAAAATTTGTTACATGGCTGTTTATCCGATATTTGCTATATGGTTGTTTATCTGATATTTGTTATATGGCTGTTTATCTGATATGTTTTATATGGATGTTTATCATATATCTGTTATATGGCTATTTATCTCATATTTGTTATATGGCTGTTTATCTGATATTTGTTATATGGCTGTTTATCTGATATTTGTTATTTGGATGTTTATCTGATATTTGTTATATGGCTGTTTATTTGATATTTGTTATATGGATGTTTATCTGATATTTGTTATATGGCTGTTTATCCGATATTTGTTATATGGCTGTTTATCTGATATTTGTTATATGGCTGTTTATCTCATATTTCTTGTACGGCTGTTTTATCTGATATTTGTTATATGGATGTTTATCTGATATTTCTGAGCTTTTTTCCCTCCAAATTTCTAGCCAATATTGGAATATATTCCAAGTAGCAAATCATATCTTTTTCCCCATTTCTTTGCTAAAAATTCCCATTCATGAACATAACATCTTTTCATAATTTCTAATTTTATGCTGATATTTTCAATCACTGTTTTTCTTGAAATTTGACAGCAGCTTGGCAATAAAAATGATGAAAAAAATAACAAGCAGCAAAATAAATGAAATACCTTATGCAAAATATTCCTAGTTTTGAGCCAAAATGTCATGAAATTCCCAATTCCAGTGCCATCGGTCATGTTCTCAAAAAGGCAAGAAAAAGCATTGTATTTGTTATATGGCTTGTTATGAAAAAGATATGAGTATTGACATTTTCTGTGGTACAAAGGAAATTTTCTGTTATTTTACCTGTACTTGCAACTGCATTGCATGACTATATAACTTCTCAAAACTATGGAGAGCTGTTGTCTTTTGGTAAACTTCTTCTGAAATGAAAAAATACCATATATTAGTATAGATTGCTTAGTCTGTTTACTCAAACAAAGATCCCCCTGGCAATTAACCTGATAGACCAAATACATATTGTACCTAAAACAGTACAAGTTAGTAACTACAGGTATGGAGAAGTCTTTATTGCAGTCCAAGGCAATTTCTCAGAGTGATAGATGATTCTCTCCACTAAAACATAGATCTGTGGATTATCAGTGGTCTAGTAACATTTTATGAGAAAACATAACAGCATTATACATATTATACACAATATTATAACATCCTTTCAGTTTTTGCTCTGATGGAAATAAAACTATCCCTGCTTTTATGTGAAACATACATATAAGATGTGAAACATACATATAAGATGTGAAACATACATATAAGATGTGAAACATACATATAAGATGTGAAACATACATATACATTTGTAACATGTGAAACATACATATAAGATGTGAAACATACATATAACATATGAAACATAACATGTATAACATGTATATACAGTAATTTCACACAGATACTAGCATCACTTTTAAGGTTGAACAATATATCTTTAAATATCCCAACTGACTCTGGTTTTCTCATAAAAAGATTATTTTGTATAGGTTATATATACCCGATTGTGAAGCTTGTAACAGCATAAGTCTCATCTGTTCTAATAAGTCCATCAATCTGGTGTTGACATTCTCTTCCCCTTCCACTGACTGCCACTTACAAACCTGAAACATAGAAATACAATGCAATTAACAGGAAATACAAAGTGTATTGTAAGAGTTACAGCCCTGTATATGATATATTATAAATGTATCAGGATTGTATGACAGGAATTACAAAGTGTATTGTAAGAGTTACAGCCCTGTATATGATATATTGTAAATGTATCAGGACTGTATGACAGGAATTACAAAGTGTATTGTAAGAGTTACAGCCCTGTATATGATATATTGTAAATGTATCAGGACTGTATGACAGGAACTACAAAGTGTATTGTAAGAGTTACAGCCCTGTATATGATATATTGTAAATGTATCAGGACTGTATGACAGGAATTACAAAGTGTATTGTAAGAGTTACAGTGCTGTATATTGTAAATGTATCAGGATTGTATGACGGGAATTAAAAAGTGGAGTACGTATAGAGATTTAACAACAAGTGTTAGTATTATATACAATTGTCGACCTCATTTGAGGTTAATACATGGTGTTATCAATCCCAGGCCGAAAGCTGTTTAACACAGCTAAATGTTTTGAATGTCTAGTAGTTTTAGAATCCTTCTCTTCCAATAATGTTTGAACACCATAGCTGTCAACCGTGGCGAAACGAAAAACGTTTGTTTACTCTCTCATCGTATGTCATCTTGAATGTACTCCCTTGACACTGAATATAGGTAGACAGCGTTGATGATTGGCTATACAATAAATGCCAAGCGTGCCAAGGTTCGGGAATTCCTTGGTGCAATTTTTGGTTACAACCTCAATGTGTTGGATTGTTATATCAACCTAAGAAGCAATTTATGGGTTAATATAACAATTGAATTGAGAACAGAAAGTCTGAAACGAGCCAACCAAAAAATAGATGATAAGACAGTCATGTAATAATCATGTTTATCTAATTCAAGTTAGCTGATTTTCAAAATTTGAAAAGACACAAGGTTTCCTTGAGTATCTTTTCAAATTTTGAAAATTAACTAACTCCAGTTAGATAAACATGATAATCAACTTACACAAGTTGTTGAATCTGTTTCTACCATAACTGAATAGTGCTGGTAGTATGAATTATTAGCCTACATCATGTCTAGACACTATCAGGTTTGGACTTTCATGATCGTGTTGAACTTGTACTTTACTTCAATCTCTTCTTATTCATCTGAAGGTTGGCGATGACATCATTTACTGTTTGTGACATCACTTAAACAGCTCTGTTAGTTATTTGTAAATGTTAACTAACTGCAGCTTTAATCATACCATCGCTTGAGAGTGGTATAACAACACAAGTTATGGTAGAAACATGTTTTATATAATTTTAGAATTTTGAATGTTGCTTTGTGCCACACTCAACAATTTCTCAGTGATTTGGTGGCAACCAGTTTTTAGTGGTGGAGTAGAGAACTCAATTACAATGTACCCAGGAAGAGACCACTGGCCTTCTGCAAGTTAACTGGCAAACATTTTAATTAAATCAGCAAGATGTGAACCCATGCAGTCTAGAGTGATGGACATTAGTTTATGGTTTAAAGAACAACCAACTAACTACTTGACCATAGAGGTTCCTTTACACATAATAACAATACTGTTAAAGTGATGGGCTCATGTAGCAAGAAATATGTATACTGTGAGAATTTACAAACATAAATACAGCATAAATACTAACATAAAAACAAAACAATCCTGTAAAACGAGTCATATAACAGGAATACAAAGATACATGTACTGTGGCAATTTGATAGCCTTGTAACTCTGTAGGCTTATATGATAATTTGTAAAAGTAACAGCCCTGTTTAACCCTATAACTCTGTATGCCTATATATTTTGTAATAGTAACAGCCCTGTTTAACCCTATAACTCTGTATGCCTATATATTTTGTAATAGTAACAGCCCTGTTTAATTCTACATGTATAACTCTATAGCCTACATAATAATTTGTAAAAGTAACAGCTCTGTTTACAACTATATCTATGTAGGCCTATGATAATTTGTAAAATCCTGTTTAACCCTACATGTATAACTACATAATAATTTGTAAAAGTAAAAGCCCTATTTAACCCTATAACTCTGTGGGCCGTAATAATAATTTGTAAAAGTAACAGCCCTATTTAACAGAAAGTAATAACAGGCTTGTATAAAATAAAATTCATATTTTCTATGAAAACTCAGAAAAGGCTAGTTCCATTCATAAATAAACTTAAACATCACTATGTTATGGAAAAATATATATAAAAATATATCAAAAAGTAATAGAAGGGATCTTTACAACTATAGATGGGGAAAATTGTCTATAGCTCTTGGGTGATTACTGCTCCCTTTATCTACATTGTTATCTATATATTTACGATATTTTTTACAAGTTTCTGTAAAACATGACAGCATAATATGCTTTTATAAAATGTATAAAGTTTGGTAGGTTTACATTTTTTTTTATTTCCAACACTATAATACATGTATATACAATCTGTGTGAAAGTGTAAACATTTATATGTATCATAGCATTACGCAAAATCATAATCCAACAAAATTTTATAAGCTTTAACTGCCCACACAATAGTCAAAACTATGCAGACTTATCAACCTTGAAAAATTTTTGTGGGGGAGAATTTTTCAATTTCATGGGAGAGACTCTAAATTTTAGTAGGATTTAATAGGAAAATTAATTTTTTTCATGGGGGAGATATGCATTTTTCTTGAAGAAATTATCAAAATTTCACATACAAAATAGGGAGTTTCCTATTTATTGGGAAACTTGGTAACTATGACTATGACTTGGATTGTGTGTCATTTGAAAGCTCACTTGTAATGTTCAGAATTCAAAACTGATCAATATGTTCAACTCACAGCAATACTTTCCATAGTGACAGCCAAATTTTCTCCAAAATTTTTCAATTCCTGAATCTTGCATTCCAGGTCCGATAATTGACTTGACATAGCCAGTGGTGATGGCGGTTGTGTTGGCCCACCTGTAAGGCATTCTTTCTTATATTGCTCTGTCAGAGTAGACACAAGGTTAGTACGTATTAGTGGTCAGTAATGTAAGGACAAGTACAGGTTGCTGGTCAGTGTTCAACAAGCAGTATCCCAGTATTACAGGAGATATACAAAACAGACTATAACATTTATAAGAGATATCTACTGACATGGACATAACAGATATATAGAAAAGATTATCTACAAGAAATATATAGAACAGATTATAACATCTACAAGAGATCTCTGTTGATATGGACATGACAGATATAAAGAACAGATTATCTACAAGAAATATATAGAACATATTATAACATCTATTGATATGGACATAAAAGATATAAAGAACAGATTATAACATCTACAAGAGATATAAAGAACAGATTATAACATCTACAAGAGATATAAAGAACAGATTATAACATCTACAAGAGATATAAAGAACAGATCATAATATCTACAAGAGATATATAAAACAGATTGCCATATATACAAGAGATATCTATTGACATGGACATAATAGATATATAGAACAGATTATAACATCTACAAGAGATATCTATTGATATGGACATAAGAGATATATAGGAAAGACTACATCATGTGTAAGAGATATCTAGAACAGATTATAACATCTTCAAGAGATATACAGAACATTCTATAACAAATATAACAGATATCTATTGACATGGACTTGAGATACACATATATAGATCAGACTTTAAAATCTACAAGAGATATATAACAGATAATAACATCTTAAAGAGATATCATAAGAGATATATAGGAAAGACTACATCATGTGTAAGAGATATCTAGAACAGATTATAACATCTTCAAGAGATATACAGAACAGACTAACACAGCTATAAGATATATATAGAACAGATTATAACATTTACAAGAGATATACGGAACAAAGTATAACATCTATAAGACTAAAGAGATAGATAGAACAACCTAAAGCATCTACATAAGATTTAAGAAAAGATTATAAGATCCATAAGAGATACATGTATATAGAAAAGACAAGTATAAAAGATATATAGAATATACTATAGTATCTACTATCCTAGAACTATATACATGTACATAATATTGATATAGGACAATATTGTAACAAAGGAATATATAGATAAGACTACATGTAAAAGGGTTATATAGAAAAAATACTATTACATGTACATTATGAGATATATAAAAAGACAAATTTCTAATACTTTTTAACTTTTTATTATATAGAATTTCATATTTGTGTGATGTAAAATAAGGGAGATTTTAAGAGAAATCATAAAAAAAACTGTCCAGGAACTGTTATAGTACCGGTAATTTAAAATATCCTAGTATTGTAATGGGAAGAAATGTAAAACAGATTCTATATTATGAAATTATATATATATATATATATATATATATATATGTCTTAAGTTAAAGTTAAGCTTGATACAGATGATTATACATTGTATATTTAGAAAGAGTTCAAAATGTCACATTTCATAATTTTCTTCTTTAATTTCTGTAAGCGCTTTCGCCTTTACAGGCTCTTCAGACGGAATACATGTTGTTAAGAATACAGTAGAACTTTAATGAGTCAAATTTTATTGACAAAGTCCCAAATGATTTTGTTGTTTAACAGTACTATAAACCTTTTATAATGTGAACTTCTATGAGTCAAATTTCTCATCGTTTTTGGGGCCCATTTCTATAAAAACAACAGAATTTTCTACATATAATTCTAAGTCCAAATTTACATGTGTACCAAATCACCCCATCATAATTCTTGTCCTTCAAATAAACAATCAATGTTTCAATTTCTCGAACACTAAGTTAAATTTAGCACTAATAATTATAATGACCATAAATATGTCTTAAATGGTTGCGAAGTGGTCATATGTACCTTATACCACCTCTAAAACTAAAAATTGCATGATTCTCGGTCACCATCCATGAGTTGAAGTCCCGATGTTTCAAACTTTCTAGGTGGTCCCTTGAACTTCAACTCATCTAAGTTTTACTGTATGTGTGTGTGTGTATATATATATATATATATATATATATATATATATATATATATATATATATATATATATATATTCATGATCAATCTAATCTAATTTTACTATGGAAAGTATCTAAATATGTTTTATTTTCTTGAAAATTTCAGGTATACAATAATTCTACCACAAATTTAATTTATGAATTTAAAAAAAAATATCTAGACTAACACAACAATAACACAATCATTAATATGATGAAAACTGCAAGGGAAACTTGTATATTTTGTATTGTGAGCAATTCATAGTTACTTCCCCATAATTTTGTACAAGAACACTGTAGAAATATTTATCAAAAAGTAACGGTATCCCCCTAGTTAGGATTATAGAAAATGAACTGCATTCAGGATAATAAGCAATGTATAAGATTTATCTCCCTTTGTATAAGGCAACATTTACATGCAAAATAATGGTAAATCTAGACATGAACGTAAAACTTTGCAAACATTATTGTTTTTCAACATAACAACATAAATGTAGGTGATTTGAGTTACAGTAAGAATCGGTGGTAAATGTTACTTATAGCCACCCAGTAGCCACATCACTTAGTATCCACATCACTCAGTAGCCACATCACCCAGTAACACACATGTTAATGACATTGTGTTAGTTGTGTTTTAGTGTGTTAACAATCAACAAAATTATGTAAACATGAACAAACGTATACAGCAACTTAAAAAAAGAAAACATCATTTATTATTACAATAAACTTACAATGTACCGTAAAACAACAAAACATTATTCACAATTAAGACTTATTTCAAAAGCTGATAACTGAATATACAACAAAAATTTGAAAAGAAAGTTTTTTATTGTAATTTAATATACAATATTGTACAACAACAAAATTGGTGTTACAATGTACCACAACTGAGGTGTCAAACTCACCAATTTCTTTGGAATGTTGAATTCTGGCTTTGTTGAGTTTTTCATTTAGATCCTGGACTTCGTCTTGTAAGGCAGCATATTCCATTTCTTTTTCTTGTAATTCTTCCAACAATTGTGCATTAGCTTTTTCTAAGCTGAAGTACAAAATATCATAAATTTACTAAATCTACGTCAATATGATAAAACCTGAGTTTATTGCATGAAACAGGAAATGTGTTCAAATACTAGGTCTAATACATATCATAAATGTGTTTATATAGGATCTATAATTCTTTTTTAATCTACAATATTTAGTAAAAAAAAAAATTGTAACATCTTTGGTAGTGAAGGATTTATCGAAGAAATTTTTTTTAATTGCCATTTTTCAGTGTGAAAAATAATACTCCATTTAAAGTCAATGTAAACTGTGTTATTTTCACTCGCCCAATCAAAATCCTTTTCAAATTTTGCGAATACATTTTTTTGAGAAATAAATATGTAATAAATAAAATATTTGCTAATTTTTTTAATAACATTGTTAATTTAATCTTGTGAGACAGAGGAATATATATTCTGCACTCTATATATTCCATTGCAAAAATAAGTAAGCAAAAAATAAATAATATATCAGTGAATATCAGCATCATGTGACAAGGCAAAGATGCCAGTAGAATGGATTAACTGATAAAATGTAACTATCTAGATTATTTATTGTTATATATTTTCTGTACTAAGGAACTTTATTCTTTATATATATATATATATATATATATACACACACACATAACTTTGTGTGTTTGTGTACATGTAAAGGAGACTGTGTGTGTTAGTGTATGCATGTGTGACTGTTACAAGAGGCAGCCTGAGTGCATATGTGACAGTGTGTGTTTATGTATGATAATATTTATGTATTTGAACAGTAAACATTCCAGTTCTTTTATACATTTCACATGCCTTCTGATATGAGTTACACTACTGTATTACATGACTCCTCTCAAAACAATCTCTAGATGCAAACACTAGGACCAAATTGAGTTAGACATTCATTCAGTGACTGGTATAGGGAGATAAATTTACAAACATGTTCTTGGCTTTTATCTATGGTTAAATCTACAGCTGCAGTAGTTTATTAGACACTTATGAATTATTACATGGCAAAGTATGTCTGAGCTGCCTCAGAACATTAGATAACAGTCTACAATGGCTACCTTCATACCCAAAGCTAAAACTGATCTCAAATCAGATTTCTAACTCCAAATAGTATGCAGGTCAGACCATGGATAGAAAGATACAGAATGTCGATTTGATATTCCATCAGGAATGCTACATAAATGATGTCTGTACATAATGTCCCATTATTTACTTTTGAAATAATTGGGCATGTGAAATGGAGTATTTTCATGCATTGTGTTTAATTATTAAAACAAACTAAAGAGTAAAAAAAAAGTATGTTTACTGTTTTATGATATAAATGATTTTGGTTATTTTGGATATAAAATCTTGGTTATACTGGAGGCCATCATGATATAAATACCTGCTTATGTTAAATATAAATACTTGGTAATGTTAAACATAAATACCTGATAATGTTAGAAATAAATACCTGGTTATATAAGAAATAAATACCTGGTTATATTAGATATAAATACCTTGTTATATTAGCTATAAATACCTGGTTATGTTAGAAATAAATACCTGGTTATATTAGCTATAAATACCTGGTTATGACAGAGCAAATTATAGTGTATAAATACCTGGTTATATTAGCTATAAATACCTGGTAATGTTAGAAATAAATACCAGGTTATATTAGATATAAATACCTGGTTATGTCAGAGCAAATTATAGTGTGTAAATACCTGGTTATATTAGATATATATAAATACCTGGTAAAGTTATATGTAAATACTTGATTATATCAGCTATAAATACCTGGTTATGTTAGATATAAATACCTGGTAAAGTTAGATATAAATACTTGATTATATCAGATATAAATACCTGGTTGGTTATATCAGGTATAAATACTTGATTATATCAGATATAAATACCTGGTTATATTAGATATAAATACATTTAAGTTAAAGTAAACTGCTTGCTTTCATTTGATTTAACAAGCAGCATGACTACTTAAATGTCCTGTGGGGCAGGGAGAGATGTCTTGTGTGTTACTATCTGTCTTTAGTGGTCTGTATTTCCAATGGCTTTATTCATGTAAGAGAAATCTGACATGACTGAGCCACTCTATCTACTTTAGAGTCAATTAAAAATACCTGAATCTGTTACATTTAAGTACAGGGTTATGCTAGAGCCAATTGTAATATATAGATACCTGAATCTGTTACATATTAGTTTCTGGTTATGCTACAGTCAATTATAACATATAGACACCTGAATCTGTTACATATTAGTACGTTGTTATACTAGAGTCAATTGTATTACATAAACCACCTGAATCTTTTACATTTAAGTATCTGGTTATGCTAGAGTCAATTATAATATATAGATACCTGAATCTTTTACATTTAAGTATCTGGTTATGCTAGAGTCAATTATAATATACAGATACCTGAATCTGTTACATTTAAGTATCTGGTTATGCTAGAGTCAATTATTTTATATAGATACCTGAATCTGTTAGATATTAGTATCTGGTTATGCTAGAGTCAATTATTTTATATAGATACCTGAATCTGTTAGATATTAGTATCTGGTTATGCTAGAGTCAATTATTTTATATAGATACCTGAATCTGTTAGATATTAGCATCTGGTTATGCTAGAGTCAATTATTTTATATAGATACCTGAATCTGTTAGATATTAGTATCTGGTTATGCTAGAGTCAATTATAACATATAGATACCTGAATCTGTTAGATATTAGTATCTGGTTATGCTAGAGTCAATTATAACATATAGATACCTGAATCTGTTAGATATTAGTATCTGGTTATGCTAGAGTCAATTATAACATATAGATACCCGAATCTGTTAGATATTAGCATCTGGTTATGCTAGAGTCAATTATTTTATATAGATACCTGAATCTGTTAGATATTAGTATCTGGTTATGCTAGAGTCAATTATTTTATATAGATACCCGAATCTGTTAGATATTAGCATCTGGTTATGCTAGAGTCAATTATTTTATATAGATACCTGAAGCTGTTAGATATTAGTATCTGGTTATGCTAGAGTCAATTATTTTATATAGATACCTGAATCTGTTAGATATTAGCATCTGGTTATGCTAGAGTCAATTATTTTATATAGATACCTGAATCTGTTAGATATTAGTATCTGGTTATGCTAGAGTCAATTATAACATATAGATATCTGAATCTGTTAGATATTAGCATCTGGTTATGCTAGAGTCAATTATTTTATATAGATACCTGAATCTGTTACATATAAGTATCTGGTTATGCTAGAGTCAATTATTTTATATAGATACCTGAATCTGTTAGATATTAGTATCTGGTTATGCTAGAGTCAATTATAACATATAGATACCTGAATCTGTTAGATATTAGCATCTGGTTATGCTAGAGTCAATTATAACATATAGATATCTGAATCTGTTAGATATTAGCATCTGGTTATGCTAGAGTCAATTATTTTATATAGATACCTGAATCTGTTACATATAAGTATCTGGTTATGCTAGAGTCAATTATTTTATATAGATACCTGAATCTGTTAGATATTAGTATCTGGTTATGCTAGAGTCAATTATAACATATAGATACCTGAATCTGTTAGATATTAGCATCTGGTTATGCTAGAGTCAATTATAACATATAGATACCTGAATCTGTTACATATAAGTATCTGGTTATGCTAGAGTCAATTATAACATATAGATACCTGGTTATGCTAGAGTCAATTATTTTATATAGATACCTGGTTATGTTTGAGTCAGTCATACTTTCCATGGTAATTGATGTATCGTCACCAAAGCTCTCTAGTGATGACCTTGATCTTGCTCCAGGTGAAATTTCTTCTGGTGAATCAGTGCATGGCATTAAGGTCAATGGTGGTGGTTTTTGACCTTTTGATAATTTTCTAGGTGGTGCATCTGTGATGGGCAATTCCTCAACAGTAGAACTAATACTTTCTTTCTTTTGCTGAGCGAGATCTGGGCTCTGTCCTTGCTCTAAACTTCGGTGATGGGCTTCAAGGTAAGTAGCTGGTGAAACGACTGATGGTTGACCCTGACCTTTCCTTAATTCCCATTCATGTAATTTTCTAGCGAAGTCTGTGGTAACTTTGTATTCAGCTAAAGGACTCAGTATTGGATTTTTGAATTTTGTTTCTAAGTCTGATTGACTAAGACGACCTTTCATTTTTTCTATCCTGGCTTCTCTTTCTAGAGCTTTTAATCTCTCTTTTTCAAGCCTGATTTTCTCCTTTTCAAGTTTGTGTTGTTCCCTTTCAACTCTCTGAATTTCTCGTTCCCTCTGTCTTTCAAATTTTTCTCGATCCTTTTCCTCCTTACTCTTGCGGCTTTTTTGACGATCATCTTTCCTCATCAGTGGTTTAGAACTACTATCTTTTCTGTCCAGTGGTGGACTTCCATCTCTACGATATTTTCTTCTTTCCCATTCTTCCATTTTTCTATTAAAGCTGTCTGTTAATTTCCGCTGCATTTCTTCAATGTTTATGGGCTGACCATGAATTTCTGGTGGAGTGGAAACACCCTCTGGAGATACCTCTCCAGAATCTTGAGTGGGCTGATCTTCAATTAATTTACTGGAACCTAAAACAATTGTTGAGAATTAAAATTTTAAGAGTTATATAATCAAGTTGACATTTTTCTATTTTAAAATTCAACAAGCATCAAACTGGTCTGAACAGCAACATTTAATCTCAAATTCGATTACCAGTACTGTATTAGACCCAATAATAAGTTCCCCTCTGCTATAGTTCAGATTTACTCATCATTTTTACACACAATCAAGAATCTTTTCATGTCCGTTGATGAGGAGAGGTGGAAAAACTTGAGTAACAATTTATCTCTAGCCCCCAGAGCAACAAAAGAATGTTGATAAGTGTCCTTGGTAATAACTGCAAACTTTACCACAGTGCCTTATAAAATAAATAACTGTTTATGTCAATTTGAATAATATTAGTTTCAATAAGAGCCTATCCCTTTCCCCTCCCCCAATTTTTAGCACTGAGTGATTATTGGGTTGAATGCAGTATATGCAATTCATCATATCTGCCATGTAATATTCAAATTTACAAAAATAAATCTACAAATATCATTTTCTTCTGGATTCCCCTATTACCATTGGTGATTCGATAGAAAATATTTGTGACTTCAAAATATGTTTTGCCACTTAGTACTATACACAATTTGTTTCATTATACTTTTCTTGGAAATAATTTACATTTCTTCATTTAACTAGAAAAGACCACAAAACCACACAGAAATGTTCATTTGACCACAACATGTGTATATCACAGACATGGTGTCTGAGGTTTCTTTCCTTCATGACAAAAAACAAAACTTGGTACAATGTTGTACAGTGACATCTTCTGGCAATCACATTAATTTCGTAATAGACTAAACAAAGTCTTGTTTAAAACACAACAGAAAGCATACACATGTCTTATAATTATATCTAACCTTTTTAAACATTACATAAATCAAAAGAAATATAAAAGATGTAAATGTCTCCACAAAGGACAGATGATAACCTTGTGTCCAGGACAACCGAGACTCTATATTAGTACTCGATTACATAAATCAAAAGAAATATAAAGGTTCAAATGTCTCCACAAAGGATAACCTTGTGTCCAGGACAACCGAGACTCTATATTAGTACTCGATTACATAAATCAAAAGAAATATAAAGGTTCAAATGTCTCCACAAAGGAGAGACGATGACCTTGTGTCCAGGACAACCGAGACTCTACATTAGTACTCGATTATATAAATCAAAAGAAATATAAAAGATGTAAATGTCTCCACAAATGGCTGACAACAAAGGCTCTATATGACAACTGAGGCTCTACCTGATACCACAGTGTCACCAGCTTACATTTTAATGTAAAAAACATAACAATCTGATTCAAAATTATTTCATCAATTTCAGCCAACATCGAAATTAAGATTTTTTTTAATTACAATAGTAATTTCTATTATAATTTCTTCCCAGGTGTTTTGTAACTGGGTTCTCTCCTCCACCATTACAAACTGACCACCACCATATAACTGAATAATTGTTGAGTGTGGCATAAAACAACATTCAAAATAATAACAAAAATTCTATTATAATTAAGATTGGTTCTGCAAACTTTAAAGATGTAACCTACTGTTACCTACATGTAGGATCTAAGTTTGGTTCCAAAATATATCATTCACCCCTAAAGACATTTTTGTTTTGTTTTTTTTTTTTCTTTTTTTTTTTTTTTTTTTTTTTTTTTTTTTGTTTTTTTTTTTTTTTTTTTTTTTTTTTTTTTTTTTTTTTGTTTTTTTTTTTTTTTTTTTTTTGGTTTTTTTTTTTTTTTTCATTTTTGGATTGGTCCAAGTCAATAATTAAGAGAAGAGTCAATTGTTTTTAGGGGTTGATGAGTTAAGATGAACACTGTTTTGAATTAGTTGTACATTAGTATCCAGACTTACTTTTGATACTCTTGGATCTTTCCCATTCCTCCATTTTCTTCTGAAACTCTGGTGACACTGTACCAATACTATCCGGGAAAACTGATTCCGCTCCATCACTTGAGTCTGTAAAAGTATTGTGTGATATATTAATTCTCTGATTTGAATCTAGGAATAAGGTTGATCTATGAGGTAAAAATTAACAACTTTTTTCTTATGTCATGTTGAAAGGAGAGGAGGTTGTTAATAAAGACACCCTCAAGTGTTTTTATTGATGGTCAATGCTAGTTCTGTTTTTATAAATGTCAGGATAAATTAAAATTCATCACAGGAAAGTCCAAAATAACCAAATATTTGGAGCTGTCTCAGAAACAGGAAACACAACAACATTAAAGCAGTTGAAAACAATCAGATTACAACACTAGATTAGTTACATAATTACATTACACCCTCATACTGCTCACATCCCTTCTTAACTCAAAATCTTTAACCTGTTATCAAGCTTTAACTACCTGACTCAAATCAAACAAACCCTATGTTGACTGATAACATTCAATGTTTTGTTTTAATGTAAAAATTACGGAAACACAACAGACATAAGTTTGTTCTCTTTTACCAAATAGAAGCTGACATCACAAATAAGACTCTGTATATTTGCTACAAAGAAGTCTTGCTTCTCTAATTACAACCTATCTGTGACAGTTGGTGACAGAGAGCTATGTCATTCACTTGATGTTCATTTGTATTTTAGCTTGTACTACATGAAGTACAGAACATGTTTCAGAATGTAAAGCTGTTTTTATATCATTATGCAGTCCATTATTGCCGAGGGCGTCTGATAGATCGACATCAGTATGCTACATCATATTCCATGTTCTGTGCGATAAAGAATATTCTAATTTAATTGAGGAGTAGAATTGTTTTTCTCATCTCCACTCTTTGCACACGGCAATGGCAATAAATTGCCAAGTTCAATCTTTTCTTTTATTATCCACAATTAATTGAATTGTCTTGATGTACCACTTGTTTACTAGATTTATTCTACTGATAAAATTATAGCACAGGGAATGTTACCGTCAGCAGCAGGTGGTGGATATTGACAAAATGTAGTACAGTGGAACCTGTCTTGAGGCACCACCCCATCTGCCACTCAAATGTGGTCTCTCATAAGAAGTTTTGTTTAAAGAATTAACTGACAGAAACCCTTGTCCTGGCCATTTGTTTTTGTCTTTTTTTTTAAAAAAAAACTATAACTTTGGTATTATGTTTAAATATTTACAACCAATGTGTGGTTGTCACTACTGGTGGACCATCTTATTTTAAAAAATCCTTCAGGGTATACATAAACCCAGTGCCTCCTATTTTGGTACCATCTGGTTATTCTATAGTAACATAAATTTTTGTATGGACAGCACTGTTCAAATTATAAGCTCCTTAAAAGCTAAGACAGTCTTTCTTTTTTCTTTTTAACAGTGGTTACACTTACACACATTTCGGAATACACTTAGGTTTATTACTTGGCCTTGTGTAGTACCTTTTCTGTTTCGTAACTCTATTTTAAATTTCAGCTTAACTGATGAAGTTTATTATTTTTATTTTTTTCCGAAAAGAAACATGATCTTCGGTATTATTTTTACAATATTAATCAAGTGGTTGTCAAATGTTGTCTCAGAAGACAGATGATCTTTTATGAGAGTGGTCTCCCTAGATGGGTTCCACTGCAGAAAATACATTGGGTCATAAGATAAAAGTTCGGAAGAAATATTTTCCTATAATCAATATAACAGCATATTAAGGTAAATGTAATTAAGCTTGATTCTGATCAAAGTTACTCTTTGTAAAAATCAATTTTTTATTCTACAGATATAATTATCACACAGGAAATACAGACATTAGAATCAGGTGGATGTAAGAAACTGGAAAATGTGGTGTAAAATATATTGAATCAAAACAAGAAATTCTAAGGTAGTATTTCATTAAAATCTATGGGCTAAATCATTAAAGGGAAACAACTCTGGAAAGAAAAAATTTATATGATGTATATATTCAAAGTTCATATGGTTTTGATGTGTACCAAAATTTCATTCAAAAACTAATCTTGCTGCATTCTCATAACCTCTACAAAGTTTGGAAGATTAAAAAATTTCTGACAGACATTAAGTCTATTCTATTTTATCCAAGGGGTGGGTATGTTGGTGCAGAGAACATACAAATTTTAAGATACTGTTTTCAATACCATATCACTAATGACTATACGTATTCTTCATTCTAATATCTCTTTAATTGTATGTTTCCTTTTTTAAATTGTAAAGACATTTATTAGATACAGACTTATAAAAAAATATGTTTGCATAAAAAATAAATATAAATAAATAGATAAATCATTTAGAAAAAGGATTATTCTTTTATCGTTCCAGAAAAAAAATTAATAAGAAAAAGATAGCCGGCAGCAACATCAAATTGACAAAATAACTTACCTTTAAGAGGTGTAGATAATCTTTTAGTTTGGAGTTCTTCCCACTGTTTCCATTTTTTAGAAAATTCATCAGACATTCCACCTGTAAAATCAAACTTTAAGTCATCAAATCTTATCTAAGTTTTTGAAAATTACACATTATTCAAAAATTCTTTAATTTGAGAAAAACACATTAATTTTGAATACCTTTAGATTTTTTAAAACCACAATATTTTTTATGACCTTTAATTTAGAAAATACAATATTTTGAACACCTTGAATTTGAGAAAATTCAATTAAAATTTTCAAATGTATTTAATGCAGAATATTTAAATGTCACCTCAGTCAATCATACAATGTAGAAATGTTACAAACCTTTACATGGTATTTTACAAAGTCTCCTAAAACAACCAAACATACTAATATTTCCCTTGTAAAATCCAGAACAATATTTAGTAGAGCTATGACCAATAGCTTCAGTGATTCAAGAGATTTAAACACAGAAGGAATTGTAGTAAACGATGGAGGAATGACAGAATTTATAGTGGTAGACGTTAATCAATATCATACATCTCTTTATAACACACTGTTGCAAATTAACTAACAAAGTCTGTTACAAGTTTTCTGTCAAACTATAAATTGTTTTCTACAGTTTTAGTGCCATTGATAATGATAATCATTAACGGAAAGTGACTCGCATAAAATCAGGAGACATATTATTACTCAACAGAGAACAATAACACTTCCAAACCAAAAGTAAAACAACCTGAATAAAACTAAACCAGTACATTATTGACTATAGATTTACTGGTCTTACAAATGTAATTGGCTGAGTAAGTTTCTTAGAAATTCAACTGCCCTCAAATCTGGGGCTTTTCAGACATCAATTACAGCATGCTACATGTATGAGGGCAATTTTCAACTTTCTTTTGTTCAATTTAATGACAATTCAAACATGTCATCTATATATCATGAAACAATTCTAAACTGTAACTGAGACTAGTCAAATTTGTCTATAAAGGACAACCAAGGAAACAGGCAAAAGTTGCTGTTTTAGACAGGTGGCCTTTATTAAGAGGTTTCTTAATTATAAAAAATTAACAAATGTTATGTTTGATTGGCCTTTATAGGCAGGTGCCCTTTATACAAAGGTGGCCTTTAATGCAAGGTTGACTGAATGTTTGAAATATGTAACTGAGTCATGCTGGACTATGCTTTTATTAAAGAAACACACACAAACAATAACAATCAACATAACACAAAGTCAAATATGTCTGGATCTGTCAGAAAGTTTGGCAGAAGTATTAAACAGTCTGCCAATGTAAATCAAATAAAAGTGGAAGACTACCTTTGAGGATAGGTCTTTAGAAAGATTAATGGTTGATCAGTGCATCCTTTATAAAATATTCTACCCTACCATGGCTTACATTTATATGACAATGTTGTAAACTGACAAACAAACAAACTCAAGTTACATGACAAATAGACAAACAAAAAACAAAAACAGACTAAACACATACAATATGTCCTGATCGCCTATATAGGGGACAACAATTAGAAAGATTGCATTAAATTAGTCAAGTTCTGTTCTGTTGATCAATGAATACCAAAGAGATTGAATATAATGGCTCACTAGAATCTCCTGATTTAATTGGTTTATAAATAGGATCCAGATATTACAATTAACAGACAGACAAAAATGTGTTTAGAATCACATCAAATGTCAAATATTTAGACAAACGACTCCTTCTATGTTTTGAACTTATTTGCTAAATTTGCTTGTTCAATTTACATGATAAGATCATGTATATGCATTATGTTCATTTATATTGACTTAATTTATTTTCTGTGAATATAGATCATATCAATTCCTAAATTTCTTTGACTTTTTCATCAGACACAAACTCATAACTATGAAATATGGCATGTATTTCTCACAAACAAAAAATGAATCAATACATGACTGTGACATTCAGAATACAGCTGAATCCAAACATGGTCTGGATGATTACATGTTGTAGAAAAAACAGATATTGACTTAAAACAATCTTGTTCTGTTGATGTTTTTAACTAATTTCAACATTTTGTAAAAGATTGGTTGTCTACCTTGGGAGTATATACAAAAGATCTATCATCTAGTCAATGTATCACTAAGATTGGAAACACAAACTGAACAATGGCCGTTGCAGTGATTACTAATTTTGGCTGTGTTTCTGATTCATCGTTTTATTCCTAAAATACCTTCATTTCTGCTGTGGTACTTTGATAATTCTGAAACCCTTTTTCAAACTGTCAATAAGTTATGTGATTTACGACTTGATGCTACAAGAACTAATGAACAACTCAACAAACAGCAGAATGTCAAACTCTGCTCTATTACCAGGATATAAAGCTACGTAGCTATAACAGGTTTTGTTGTAACTAGAATTGTTACTGTGACAAGGGTTGACAGTATGACTGTATCAACATGTGCAAGTTTAGCAATGTAAAAGAACTTTTAATATAACCAAAAACAGTCAATGTGACCAGGTAGCAGTGTTTTGATATTGCTCCAATTTTTAAAAAGAGTTCAGACTGTTGTCTGACAATCAGGCAGTCAATGGTTAGATTATAGGTATGTTATGTTATCATTCCTATTAACTTTTAAATCATTTCCCCCTGAAAAGCAGCTGAGGCTCTATTCATTATCAATGATGCATTTCAGTCCAACTGTGTATTTAAGTAATATACTACTAAGAAAATTGGAGCCGGCCTGGCTCAGTCGGTAGCGTGCTCGATTTTCGATTGTGAGGTTGTGAGTTTTGAGTCCAGCCAGCGACAGGTTGGTTTCCTGTCCTGCGGATGAGACAGTTAAAACCGAGGTCCCGTGTCACAGTAGGTATCGGCACGTTAAAAAACCCTCACTGCTCAATGGCCGTAAGTGCCAAGCATAGGCCAAAATTTGAAGCCCTTCACCGGCATTTGGTGAAGTCTCCATATGAGTGATAGATTCTTGAGTGGGACGTTAAACAACAACAAACAAACAAACAAACAAACTAAGAAAATTGTCTCCCTTGTTGACTCTCTTTTCTCTGCAATGGTCAATCTCTTTACAAAGATAACCTGAGTATTAACATACTGCTGAAGAGATTATCTCCCTTGGCATTCACTTCTCTATATCATGGTCATTGTCATTACAATAGCAACCAAAGTATTTTACCATAATGCTGAAGAGATTGTTTCCCTTGTTTTCTCTATAATGATTTTTGTCATTACAATAACAACCTGGGTATTTTGTGCTTTACTCATACTAATCATATATAAATCAATTGGTATCTATACTGTATCAGCATTTCCGTCTCACTAAGTAACGCACAGGCTATCTTCTGTGTTTACGTTTCAATATTTACACATTGTGTGAAAACTATTATATAACAATCCTAATAAAACTTATCACCAAACACCTTACAAGACATATCTAATCAATTACCTATCTATCGTTAAACCTACAGGAATCTGTTTAAGTACATATACATTTAAGGTAAATGTATATATCCATTTTCATTCTCTTAATCCCTTATCTCTCTATTTGAGATACATCCAAGTAAAACAGGGGATAAATGGCTGGAAATGTTTTACACAATTTGAAAAATACAGACAAGTATTTTACTTTTCAAAACATTGCCATTATATGATTACGTCTTTTGCATGGCGTTCTTACATTCAACCAATATAAACTAAAAATGTAAACAATCAATTTGAAGTTCTTGTACATTTCATAAAAAAACTTGGGTAATAATCAAGTGTACAACATTTTAGTTCAGACCTGGGACAAACTTCACATTCCTCATAGACATCAACATAACACACAGATTTAGAGGTCAAATTGTTAAGAAGTTGACCTTGATTTACAGCAACAGACGTTTTGTACAAGTCTGGTGATTACTGTCATAATATGTTGTGTTCCTTGGCACAAGTAGATGGTCAGTGGTCTCTTTTGGGGAACATAATATCAGTGTTATCTTTTCCACCAATAAAAATTGGTCGCCACCATTTCATGAAATAATTGGTAAGTGTAGAGTAAAACAAAAAACTAGGTACAAATGGAAATATGATAACTCATATATTTGAAACATACTTCCCTGAGAAATAAACCAAAGTTGTATTAGTTTTTAAAGTATCCAGAGATTTAAACACTACACAAACCCAACAAATTAAAGTCATTTTGGGCTTCTATGGCCTTCTACTCCTGCACTTTAAACCATGAAGTCTCTCATATCTATTCAGTGAGTATTCATGGCCCACTGGAATCTAAGCTGATTTCATGAGAAAGTTTGCTAGTTTACTTGTGGAAGGCCAGTGGTCTCATCCAGGGTACATTGTAACCAGGTTCTCTCCACCACTATGCTGCCACCATATAACTGTAAAATTGTTGTGTGACAAAAACACCATACTAACAAAAACACCACTATGCTGCCACCATATAACTGTAAAATTGTTGTGTGACAAAAACACCATACTAACAAAAACACCACTATGCTGCCACCATATAACTGTAAAATTGTTGTGTGACAAAAACACCATACAAACAAAAACACCACTATGCTGCCACCATATAACTGTAAAATTGTTGTGTGACAAAAACACCATACAAACAAAAACACCACTATGCTGCCACCATATAACTGTAAAATTGTTGTGTGACAAAAACACCATACTAACATAAACACCACTATGCTGCCACCATATAACTGTAAAATTGTTGTGTGACAAAAACACCATACTAACATAAACACATACATCCATTTTAAAAATGCAGCAAGATTATGGATTAACTATCAAACTTACATATCATAGGCTACAACTTCAGACAACACCAGGACAGAACTTACTGTGTGCCCATGCAACTTTGGAAAGCGTTTTTTTTGTAAATATTTATTAAAAATGTTGTCGTGTGGGAACAATTCATCCATACATTCATTAGATATGTCCAGAGTCATAAAGTCTTATCCCCCATTAATTACGTTTCAACATAGAGTAAACCCTAAATAATCGAAAATCACTAAATTCTATTCATTATCTCTTTTGAAAATTAAACCAGATGTTTACAAACATTATTCTTTTGCGCAAGTCATGTGCAGGGGTGTTTCGCCAGTATTTTCAATCCAGTGTCTATGGTGACTTAGAAGTGATGAGATGTACACACCAGACGGAAATGATAGACAGTTCCAATGAAAATCAACAGCAACAATGGCCGCTGCCATTACTGCTCATTTAGGTCAGAAAACCATAAAGTGTTTAACTAGGATCTTGAGTATTGGAGGGTCTTATTTATATTTGAAAGCAAAATTAATTAAACTATGACCTTTTTGAAATAAAATAGCAATTATATTGATAATTTGATTGCTTCTTTGATGTAAATTTCATAAAACCACTTTCTGGGTTTGCTGGGACACAATGGTTTGAGGTGTAGTAAGTTTCTAGTAAAACAAGTTCAAATATCAAAGTCAATATAACCTCAAACAAACAGAGCTACCAAGCATAATAAACGGAAAACGATAATAAAAAAAAACCATGCTGAATGAAAGTACAATATATTCCTGACACTTCAATTCATATGCGATGATTTATATTATGAACAGGACTACAATAACTTGTATCCTATTCCAGATTTGATTTTATTATTGTTCTATGTGCCAATAAGGTGATTTACAAGATGTTTAATTAGAAAATCAAAGCTTGTCTAGACATCATAGTTTATATGACATGATAAGCACTTGATACATTTTGTTTCTGGCAATAAAAGACCTTCCACACTGACCACGTCTGAGGCTTGAGCAAGTGGCATGATCTCAATGACATCTACATTATTACAAGTTGTAATTATCGTCTTGTATGAGGGCTTGAACTATGACTGTTAATGTAACATTTGTAAAGTCTTGTGTGCGGCTACACTGATATGTTTAAATCTTATGACATTGGAAATATCTTGTTTTGGGGCTTTTGCCTATCACAATGACATTATAAACAAGTCTGGTATTCAGGTTTATGACAGGATATGACATAATAAATATCTTGTATGTGGTTAGCACTATGGCTATCAATATGATATCATAAATGTCTTTTAATGGGGGATTATGACTGTCACTATGACATTGTAAATATCATGTATTGGGGCTTATGACTGTCAATATGACACTCAGTATGTCTGGTACTGAGGTTTATGGAGGATATGACATCATAAATATCTTGTAGGTGGCTGAGACTATGTCACAGGAAATGTATTGTATGAGGCTAAGACTATGGCTATCAATATGACATTATAAATGTATTTAATGGGGGATCATCACTGCTACTATGACATCATAAATAACTTGTATTGGGGCTTCAGATTGTCAATATGACACTGTCAGCATGTCTGGTATTAAGGTTTATTACAGAGGGTATGACATCATAAATAACTTGCATTGGGGTTTCTAATTGTCAATATAACACTGTCAGCATGTCTGGTATTGAAGTTTATTATAGAGGTATGGCATCATAAATGTCCTGTATGGGGACTTATGACTGTCATTACAATATTGTAAGCATGCTTGGGGTCAATTGCATTTCTCTTAATATACTTTATCATAGAGGGTAGGATACTGCAAATAACTTGTATGGGGGTACTCTTTCTGCTTTCAGACATTTTGAGTATTGATAATACTATATTTAGATATTTGTTTGAAGTCACTGTACAGTAAAAACATCTGCAATAATATTTTCACCAATTTCTTAGCATAAAGATATGTCTAATTGAGTGAATGGGGCTTTGGTTTAAATCAGCAGCTATGGTCATTTACTGTTGACTACATGGGTGTGTAAATACATTGTCGCAGTATATATCACTTTCAGGTATTAAACAGGAAAGATGTATGACCTGCCCTCTGACCAAGCTTTTTTTTAATACATGAATCTGTATAAAAGTATGGAGGTTGAAATGTCTTCCTGTGGCACTTTTATGAGTGGTTATCAATCTGAGGTCAGCTTACTTATAGGTTCCTTAACACCGAAATTATGTATTCATATATGACCCTGTAATTTTTGTCTGTTTATATATATTTATATATATGTGTGTGTGTGTGTGTGTGTGTGTGTGTGTGTGTGTGTGTGTTCATGTGTGTGTGTGTGTGTGTTTGTTTGTTACAAGTGGCTTTGGAATTATTCATATATTGAATGATATATTGGAAATATACCTCATATTGCACATACAACTAACTGCACAATATAAATAACATCATTTAGCACATTGATACTAAATATAGGCAAATATGATGGATAATATTGCACTTAAATCATTTGGGGGTCATTTACTGCACCGACATACATAATTCATACCTGTAAACAACATGACAAAACATCAACTAATCATTCTGTTTATATCACTTTGAATTCTTCATTAGGTTTAAACTTGGGTAAATAAATTCTTATCAATAATAGCAGAATTATACCCCAAATATAACCTTTTTGTAAATGAGACAAAGAACTAATTGTATCAATACCCCAACATATAACACATATATTGTCACCTGAGCATCAAGGGTGGACACATAATTCACCTATCATCAACAGGGTGGACACATATATTGTCACCTGAGCACAGAGTGGACACATATATTGCTCATCTTAGCATCATCAGGGTAGACACATATATTGCTCACCTGAGCATCATCAGAGTGGACACATATATTGCTCACCTGAGCATCATCAGAGTGGACACATATATTGCTCACCTGAGCATCATCAGAGTGGACACATATATTGTTCACCTGAGCATCATCAGGGTAGACACATATATTGCTCACCTGAGCATCATCAGGGTGGACACATATATTGCTCACCTGAGCATCATCAGAGTGGACACATATATTGCTCACCTGAGCATCATCAGAGTGGACACATATATTGCTCACCATAGCATCATCTGTCCTGTCCAATTTAAAATGTTGACCAGATTTCACAACATGATCACAAAATAAGGATCAAGAAACAGAAGAAAATACCATGTCCGCTAGACTAAAGATTTGATTTATTAGATCAATCTCCTTTGTATAAACATCTGTCATAGCAAGCACTTTCTCATCCCAGTTTTATATCACTTATTCATTCATGATGAAACATAATTTCTATCTGGCCTAATCTCTCCCAAGTCCATCACACTAAATTAAGTAATTGTTCAGAGCTACCTTTCCTAAATAATATCAAAACTATTTTTTTCATTGCTCAAAAGAAAATGAAATCCTAAACAACAGAATCGAGTTATTTATTCTGATTGGACAGTCACAGATGATTAAGTCTTTATTACAAATTCTGATACTGACCTGATACTACAGATTAAAATAACTACGACAGCCCAATCATCCTATAAACTTAATAATTCCCCAGTGGCAGTTATAAATAGAAAAGTAAATAAAATGTAGAAAATTAGGGCAAAAGAAGTCAGCTTTCTGTCACATTCTCAGGGAAGACAAACTGACTTTCTTCACTGCAATTACAAACCATCTTATCATCTTCCTTCATAAAACAAGAGGATATCAAAACATTTCTATCATTTTATACAAAAAATTTCATCATGGTAAAATAAGGAATCCCAGATAATTTGACATTTGTAACTAAGGTGTCCATTTCTGGAAATTGTCTTTCAAGTGGAGAATAAATACCCATCAGGATACATAGAAATTGATCCTTAATTTCAAATTTTAAAAATACCAATAATATAAAAAATCTCAGGTAGCAATCCTGTATGCTGTATGTGTATAAAATTACAGTAGACTCCAAAATTGAAAATGTCTGCCTGGAAGACACCTGTAGTGCTCAATGATTATCTTCTCTTTACTGATCAGGCAACCACTTGACTTGTGCAAATAAACATGAAAATAACAACTAAACCAGGTCATTTTGTTCAATTGTTAGATGACAACCTGTTATATGACCTAGAGCATATGAGAATTAAAGGTACTCTATGACTTCAATCTGTCATATGTGATAATCTATGTCATATAACCACAAACAAATGACAAATAGTCTAGATCATCTTGTCATTGAGGCCTCTGTTTTGTGACAACCTGTGTCATGATTATTGCCACAATGACAACCAATGTCATATGATTCCTACCGAATAACAACCAATCTAGATTATCTTATCATTGTGGCCTCTGTTTTGTGACAACCTGTGTCATATGATTATTGCCACAATGACAACTAATGTCATATGATTCCTACCGAATAACAACCAATCTAGATCATCTTGTCATTGAGACCTGTTTGATGACTACCTGTGTCATATGATTGCTGTCAAATGACAACCAATGTCATATGATTCCTACCAAATAACCACCAATGTAGATAATTTTGTCATTGAGACCTGTTTTGTGACAACCTGTGTAATATGTGTCCTGCCAAATAACCACCAATGTAGATCATCGTCATTGAGACCTGTTTTGTGACAACCTGTGTCATATGATTGCTGTCAAATGACAACCAATAACATATGATTCCTACCAAATAACAACCAATCTAGATCATCTTGTCATTGAGACCTGTTTTATGATGACCTACATGATATGATTGCTGTCAAATGATAACCAATCTAGATCTAGTCTTTTGTTCTTCTCTGATGAGATTAGCTGTCATATGAACACTAGCAAATGACAATCAATCCAAACTATCGTTCCAGAAACACCTCTCTAGTAAGATGACCTGTAAATCATGGTCATCACAAACAAATCAAATTATCCATCTAAATACATCTTATATGCCTACCTTTATCATATCAACATTGTCAAAACAAAAATAATTTTTACTGATGCCTTCAAATTTTATCTGTTTCTTCTAAAATCACATCTCAATTTATATTAAGCCTTTGTTATGAGATACACTTATACCTCACAGCATGTATAGAACTTGAATCACGTCACATGACCAACATAATAATTACTTATTCCTCAAATACAAGCATGTGACAAACTCGTTGATTAGCTGAATCACGTCACATGACCAACATAATAATTACTTATTCCTAAAATACAAGCATATGACAAACTTGTTGATTAGCTGAATCACGTCACATGACCAAAGTTTCTCAACTGGAGTAAACAGGGCAGAATCCAACAAATTATTCTAACAAAAAGATGCCTGATATATTAAAATCAACTTAGAATGTAGTAAAAAGTTTCAGAGACTTCCCCAGGGATACATGAAGAATTCTTTACTTTTTATCTTTTAGTAAAACTGATTTGCAATTAATCTTATAACATTAAAAATTGGACTCAAACAAAATTATGGCCGACTTGGCATTCAGGAACGTGCAGATGACTGTCTAGGAATTCACAGCAATGAATTTATAACCAACTTCCAATTCATGACAATAATTTTATATCTGTTCATGTAATAAAACATTGATTTCTACAGGTTTTAATCATTCTTAGGGGAAAGCCTGCCTATAATTAAGTGTTCTTGTATTTGATAAGGTTAACAATGTGTACATCACAGTGCTATCTAAAAATCACCGCATGTCCTAATTAACAAGCTAAAAACATTGTTGACTTAATTGTTCTAAAAGACTGTGTAATCAAATCTGTATACAGATGTCAATTTTGCCATCACTATCTCAATTATAACTGGTTAGTGTTTATATATCAGAATAAGAATTTCTCCTAGAAAATCTGACTCATGGAATGGGGTAAAATTTAGACCCTTGGAGTGGCGCAAAATTTAGACTCAATGTGTCATCACTGTTTTACCTGTACTTTGTAATACAAGGAATTTTCCATTAACTGGTACATCGAGATGTCACCTAATATGGTTAAAGTGCCACAAATTTTGACCTATACCATGTACTCGATGTCCCTGCAATGAGGTTTAATTAACATGTCATACCTACCCTGACACAGGACCTACATGTATCTATCCTGACCAATGACCTATCTACCCTGATGTGGATTTACCTATCCTGACACTGGAAAAAACCTACCCTGACACTGGAAAAAACCTACCCTGACACTGAACCTATTTACCGTAACATGGCACCTACCAACCATGTCATGGGGCCTACCTATGCTAACAAAGGACCTACCTGTGTTAGGATAGGTAGGTCCCATGAAAGGGTAGGTAGGTCCTTATCTTACACAAGACCTACCTGACAGGGGACCAAACTACCCTGACATGGGACTTACATACCTGACACAGGACTTTTCTACCCTGACATGGGACCTACCTACCACCTTTAATTTAAAAACTTCAAATCTCATGTAACAGATGAAGAGCACAGACCAGATACAGAGGAAATCTTTAATATGATACAAACCTATATACTACCAGAGGGATCTTAGTGCCCACCATGGAATGTTCTATGTCTGATCTATAACAGACTGTTCTTTTCTCTTATTTTGTGTCTCAACATTGTATTTGAACTTAAATCCAGATTTCTGTCAAATTCTTTTTTCACAAGATTATAGCGAAACTTGAACTTGAAATGACCATATAGCATTTTCACAGAGAATGGAATTTAACATGGCTGCCTGCCAGCATTGTTGGATTCTGTTCCTTCTGAAAATGTAATATGCACAAGTAGACCTCAAACTTCAAAGGCAACCATCATGTCAAATATCAATGAGATCCCTATAGTACTTTTTGAGAAATATAAATGGCAACAAACTTCCTTTGGTCAAAATCCAAAATCCTGTCAGCCATGATGGATTCTGATCTCTCTGAATATGTAATATGCCCACTAGACCTCAAAGGGAAACTCCATGTCAAATTTAAACATGATCCCTTCAGTACTTACCTAGAAATAGGGGTAACATACCTCCATTGTCAAAATCCAAGATGGCCACCTGTCAGCCATGTTGGAATCCAATCTCTCTGAAAATGTCTCATGCACAACCAGACCTCACGGGGAACCTTTATGTCTAACTTCAAGGAAATCCCTATAGTCCTGGCTGAGAAATAGCAATAACAATCTTCCTATGGTCAATATCCAAGAAGGCTACCTGTCAGCCATATTGGATTCTGATTTCTCTAAAAATGCAATATGTACAACTAGATCTAGATGTCAAATTTCAATTCCCATTTGTCCTTTCTGAGAAATAGTGGTAACAAACTTCCTTTGGTCAAAATAAAAAATGGCCGCCTGTTGGCCAATGAAAATGTCATATGCACAACTAGACCTCAAGGGGAAGTTTCATTTCAAATTTCAAGGAGACCCTTCAGTCGTTCCTGAGAAGAAGCGGTAACAAACTTCCCTTGGTCAAAACCCAAAATGGTCCCTTGTCGGCCATATTGGATTCTGATCTGTCTGAAAATGCAATATGCACAAATAGACCTCAAGGAGAGCCCTGAAATTGAAAGTTCAAGCGGATCCCTTCAATATTTTTTTAGAAATAGCTACAACAAGAATTGTTCAGGATGGACGGACAGACAGACAGGCCACGGACACAGAACAATTTGAATAGCCCACCATCTGTTGATGGTGGGCTAAAAACATAATTATAGAGAGATTGAAACTGAAAGTATTCTATCACACACAGCCTTTTTCCTTCTTTATGACTATGTACATATATGTAAACATATGTGGCCTTTTCCTTCTTTATGACTATGTACATATATGTAAACATGTGGCCTTTTTCCTTCTTTATGACTATATGTACATATGTGGCCTTTTTCCTTCTTTATGACTATGTACATATATGTAAACATATGTGGCCTTTTCCTTCTTTATGACTATGTACATATATGTAAACATATGTGGCCTTTTTCCTTCTTTATGACTATGTACATATATGTAAACATATGTGGCCTTTTTCCTTCTTTATGACTATGTACATATATGTAAACATATGTGGCCTTTTCCTTCTTTTTACAACACTAAAAAAATTCCTTCATTTATAACTATGTACTCGCCATATATGTAAACATATATATATATATATATATATATATATATATGTGTGTGTGTGTGTGTGTGTGTGTGTGCGTGTGTTCATGTTTCTCTTCTGGATGAAAATATAAAAATTAAAATATTGACTATGTACATATATTTGTATTAACTATGTTGACCTTTTTGGCATTTTTTTTTCAGGAGTTTTTATGATTTTCATATTTGTTCTCTATAACAAATATTTGATCAAAATGTCAAAACCAATGTATTATCATTTCTGTGAGACAATCTTAAAACACCTATACAGCTCAAAATATTTGTCAAACATTACAGTATAGTCCGACTGTTAAAGGGACATTTTATTGTGTTGCAATAGAAAAAGGAATTAGGCTTTTGCTTTTTTTCCAACTTTTACTACTTGTACTTGATGTAAAATAACAAATAACTGTTCCAGCTTTAACAAATAAACTTAGTATACAATCTCTTATACTCCTATAGGAAAATTTTTCGTGAGAAATACAAGGTCAAGTCCACGTGCGTGTGGTATTCATATACAAACAGCAATTTCGTTGTAAGTTAATCAATTCGGGGGAAAAAAACTGGTCGCAATTGAATGAGGTAATCACTCGAATCTAAAAAATGGGTTTCTCAAGCAATTTTCACAAAATATATAGAAATTTAGGAATGTTTATGACTGTGTTTATCTCTTTCTTGTTATTTTATATCAATATAAGTAGTAAAAAAGAAAAACAATTTTTTTTATAAAAAACACAGTTAAGGGACATTAGATGTGTTTATCATCAATATTATTTTGATTTTTTACTACATGTACTTGATGTACAAAACAAGTAGGAGTTATACACAGGCATTATATGATTATAACAATTATATTATAAAAATTATATAAATTATATATTATATTATATAAATTATAACAATTTTATATTCCTATATATTTTGTGAAAATAAGGTCAGGTATGGTCAGGTCCAGTGTTGTAGGCATATACAAATACAATGTAGCAATCAATTGCAAGTGAAAAAGTGCCAAACCTGGGTTCTAATTTAATTTTCACAAAAATATATAGGAACTCAAGAAGTTTCATGCCTGTGTATTTTTCTTTTTGTAATTATATACAAATCTAAGTACCGGTACACAAAAAAACAGGAAAAGAATGCCTGTGTATTCTCAAAAGAATCGAAGTAATAAAAGGAAAGAAATATTTCAAAAGTGAAGAGGAAACCACAAATTTAGGTGTTTGAAAAAAACATTGTAACATGATTTTGTGTTTTGTGATTTAAGTCGTATTTACAGTGTTGGCGGTTGTTTGGACATGATATAATAGTCGTAACTGTCACAAATCCTCATAGAGTTCTCATAGTCGCAATATTTACAGGATATGGACAAAGATTAATGCTCACATAGACTGATACAGGATTGCACCAGTTACATTTGGTACACAATTCTGTCAACAAGAACGGCTGAATATATAGGTGATTATTCTGAATAACAAGAATTTCATCATAACAAATCCAAAAAAGCAAACAGATTATGATCATGATAAGACTTTTGTGTAAATGAACTATAGGAATTCACCAAAGTTGTACAGAGAGCAGTGTTTTCTTTTTACATCCCAAAGTGCCTTTTCCTCAGTACATAATGAGTGCTACCAATCAAAGAAAAATGGTCATTTGACCAAAACATGGGAAATTTAAGAATATATTTAAACAAAAGTAAAACATAAGCAAAACAACAAACAACAATAACAAAACCCAGAGAAAAATCATAAAGAAAAAAATCAATATCTTCCTGTAATTTTTATCCAATTTCAAGTGAAAAACCAAAGTAGACAGGTTCAATACATTCTCCAGCTTTACATCCTTACTGCATCAAACCACCATTCCTACACCTTGATTAGCAAAGGTCATTATAAAAACTTGAAATGAATCAATACAATAATGACTTACCCATGAGTAAGGATACATCAATACTGCCTCCCATCTGACTAATCATTGTTGGGGAAAACTTTGTAGGAGGTGAATCGCTCATACTTTTTTCTCTAGGTTTTTGTCTAATAGCCATTGGTGATGTTTTTGGTGTAGACCTTCCAACTGGACCTTCTTGTTCGTCATATCTGAAATCATCAATGTCAACCTCCGACAACTCTTCTCCACCGCTATGATCAACATCTGACATTCTATGTCCAGATTTTTTAATAAGTCTCTTTTTTATACTATCTTTTCGAGTATGGACCATTTTTACAACTTTCCCCCAGGCTGCTTTGTGTAATTTTTTCCCTAATTTTGGAGATCCTAAAATTTGTTCTTTTCCTTCAGTTAAATCAGCCTGAGAAGATCTTAATTTGTGACTTGAGGACCTACGTAAGGGTACATAACTCTCTCCATCAGAGGAATCACATTTATCATCATGATCAAGTAAAGAGGGACTACTTTTCCTCCGAGGTATTGGCACTTGTAAAAACTTTTCAGCTTCTTCTTTGTTTGTAGCACTTTTGAGAATTATAATTTCTTTATGTTCTAAACAGGATGTAGGACTAGACAACTCTTCCTCATGTTCTTGTAACCATTCTGGTGGACCCATCCAGATACCTGATGCTAATTCAGCTTTGCTCCTTTCATCAAAAGGTGGGGTAAATGGTGGAGGACTAGCAGGCTCACCTGATGAAGTGGATTTTCTCTGTCCTTCTAATCCTTCAGCTTCTACCCCACTCCCAACTCCACTATCTACTGACCGGCCATCCAGAGCACTAAAAGCAGGTACACTTAATTCCTTTGGAGTACCAAGGGAACCATATCTGATATGGCTGGTACCAGATGCAAAGTCTTTCTTTGTTTTGACACCAATAGCAAAATCCTCAGGCAGTTTCTGCCTGGTCAGTACTTTGATGATTTTAGACCAATTAGATTTTCGAGACTTCCTTTTAGCACTAGGTGATTTTGAACCTTTACTGGAAACTCTACCTTTTTTCTCATATGATTCAGAAAGCATTTTCTTTGGAATCTCATCTTCAGATTGCTCCATGATATCAGATGGAATGTCAAGGGAACCTGTGGAAAAACTCCGCTTGCTGAGAGTTGCCTTTGGTCTTTTGGGACTAGAATCAGAGGAGGTTTCCACAGAGTCCAAACTCATAACATCTTCAGCACTTGCAAGGCGTGGTCGGCCACCTTTCTCTCTCCCTCCAGATTTTGATTTAGCACTTTTTGGCAACGAATTATACCCTGTAAGATAACCAATTTCTGATTCTACAGCACTTTTCACCTGCAGCAAATTTTTTGTACTTTCTAAATATTCACACTTTTTCTTCAGTTTTAAATTTTCATCTCTTAAAGTAGATAACTGCTCCATTAATTTGACCAAATTGTCCAAATGATCCAATCCAATGCTTTGCCTCACAGGACTAGGACTTGAAGATCTTGATTTTCTAGACCTAAGTGTTAAGGCCTTTGCTTGTTGTTGCTCTTGAAAACTTTTACCTTGTGCCTCAAAAAATTCCAGGACCTGGGCATGAGGTATTTCCACCTCTTGTTGTTGTACTGCCATGGTGTATTGCACTTTAAGTTGTCTGGCCATGGTTGAGGTAGTATTTGTTGTTGTTGCTGACAACTCAACAACTGTAGTAGTGGTAGTAGCACTTTCATGATGTCCATTGAGGTCTATCACACTATGTGAGACAACAGGACTATCTATACTCAGTGGACTAGCTTCTGTGCCCACAATTCTTTCTCCCTGTCTTCTGCCCTCTGATGCTGTTGTGATGATGCTTGGAACCAGTTGTTCTGAGGGCAGATAGGTCATTCTTATTTCTTGTCTTGCAAGTTGCACTGGTGGAATAACTTTCCTTTCCTCCCGCTGGACCTTGACATACAATCGTTCATGGTTCTGGTCATCTGGCGGTCGCCTTGCTGCCATTTAGGGACAGCAAAGACCGACTACATTGGACCTGAAATTATATAATAGATAAATGTAAATATCTGAATTCAATTAATCATTTACAATGATTTTCAATCACAGACGTATGTTAAAAAATAAGAGTATTCAGCTTAACATGTATATTAACAGATTTACAATTGTCCAGCTTTACAATAAAAACCATAACTCATATCTTACATTAGAAAAGTCATAATGTGGCATACTGGAACAGTCATAAAACATGAATCAGCCACTCATACTTGTTTGTGAAGTTTTCATTTTATAAGAAGAGAGAAGTGATTTCATTACAGTGCTCTTGTTTAGGTAGATAGCACTAATATAGACTTGTCAGTAACATGAACACATTACTGATATACACTCAGGATGTAAAAAGTTTATAGTACCACTGACTAACTTAAACATCAGAACTGATGTGTAAATATAAATACATGTCATTACAACCATTGCTATCATCTTCAATTCTGTTTTCAATTTCACAATCATCATCATCACCACAAAATACCATTGTAACTATATATCATCACTGTCAATATTAAAATATCACGTCCTCAAGGATATGCCATCAAACATATCAATGTCAACACTAAATACCATCAACACAAAGCATCAATAACATAAGATGTTCTCAAATATCATCACCAGATATCATCAATGTCATCACCAGATACCACCAATGTCATCAGTCGACATCACTAATGTCATCACTAGCTATCACCAATGTCATCAGTCAATATCACCAATGTCTTCAGTAGGCATCACCAATGTCATCAGTAGATATCACCAATGTCATCACCAAATACCACCCAATGTTATCAGTAGATATCACCAATGTCCTCACAATGAATTTCCAATATCATTTGTTGATATCACCAATGTCATCAGTAGATATCACCATTGTCCTCACTAGACATCACCAATGTCATCAGTAGAAATCACCAATGTCATCAACAGATATCACCAATGTCACAATTAAATATCACCAACATCATTAGTAGATATCACCAATGTCATCAGTAGATATCACTAATGTCTTCACTAGATATTACCAACATCATCAGTAAATATCACCAATGTCATCAATAGATATCATCAATGCCATCATTGGATACAGTAGATATCATTAATGTCATTAGAAGATATGATCAATGTCATCAATAGACATCACCAATGTCATCTGTAGATATCATCAATGTCATCACCAGATACCACCAATTTCATCAGTAGACATCACCAATGTCATCAGTAGACATCACCAATGTCATCACTAGCTATCACCAATGTCATCAGTCAATATCACCAATGTCTTCAGTAGACATCACCAATGTCATCAGTAGACATCACCAATGTCATCACCAAATACCACCCAATGTTATCAGTAGATATCACCAATGTCCTCACAAAGAATTTCAAATATCATTTGTTGATATCACCAATGTCATCAGTAGATATCACCATTGTCCTCACTAGATATCACCAATGTCATCAGTAGACATCACCAATGTCATCAATAGATATCACCAATGTCATAATTAAATATCACCAACATCATTAGTAGGTATCACCAATGTCATCAGTAGATATCACTAATGTCTTCACTAGATATTACAAACATTATCAGTAGATATCACCAATGTCTTGACTAGATATCATCAATGCCATCATCAGATACAGTAAATATCATTAATGTCATTAGTAGATATAATCACTTTCATCACTAGATATCACCAATGTCATCAGTAGACATCATCAATGTCATCATTAGATATTAATGGAATCACTCATCATCATCAGTGTCATCACTAGATATCATCAATGTCATCAGTAGATATCATCAATGTCATTGGTAAATATAATTAATGTCATCACTATATGTTTCGTCATTAGATACCATCAATATCATCACTAGATATCACTAAAAACACTATTAGTTCAGGACTTTCACAATGGGTATCCCATAGGAAGAAATACAAAATTGATAACTCAGGTTCTGAGAATCTACATTATAAGAATCACTCTATATTACAAATTTCCCTGCAAGAGTTTAGCATATATTTCCCATACTGAGTTTTTGTGATGAACCCTTTTATGTTTACGTGTACACTGAGTTACTTGTACTTTCTGCTCATTTACATAAATATTTTGGCCTGTCAACTCAGATTTATTCAAAGAGTGTGTGTATATTGATACATTGATTTATTGATTATATCCTAGTGGATATTCTTGTAACATTTCAATTATTGTGATCTTACACTAATGATATGCTAATTATCCACCAACTACTGGTGTAACACAGGTGGCTGTCAGCTGTTGATATAATATGTTTAAGGCGTCAAGCACTGAATGAACAGAGAAATTTCTTCTGCATTAAATACTTTTTCTTTGATAAGTATAGTACCTTCAGTACGGTACCTTCACCAAGAACAGTACCAGAGTAGAATGTTAAATTAGTACAGTACCTTCACTTAGTACATCCCAAGTATAGTACCTTTAATAAAACAATACCTTCACTCAGTACATCCCAAGTACAGTACCTTTAATAAGACAATGCTTTAACTCAGTACATCTCAAGTACAGTACCTTTAATAAAACAGTACCTTCACTCAGTACATCCCAAGTACAGTACCTTTAATAAAACAGTACCTTCACTTAGTACATCCCAAGTACAGTACCTTTATAAAGACAATGCTTTTACTCAGTACATCTCAAGTACAGTACCTTTATAAAGACAATGCTTTAACTCAGTACATCTCAAGTACAGTACCTTTAATAAAACAATACCTTCACTTAGTACATCCCAAATAAAGTAACTTAAGTAAGACAATGCTTTAACTCAGTACATCTCAAGTACAGTACCTTTATAAAGACAATGCTTTAACTCAGTACATCTCAAGTACAGTACCTTTATAAAGACAATGCTTTAACTCAGTACATCTCAAGTACAGTACCTTTATAAAGACAATGCTTTAACTCAGTACATCTCAAGTACAGTACCTTTATAAAGACATTGCTTTCACCCGTATATCCCAAGTCAATACCTTTATAAAGACATTGCTTTCACCCGTATATCCCAAGTCAATACCTTTATAAAGACATTGCTTTCACCCGTATATCCCAAGTCAATACCTTTATAAAGACATTGCTTTCACCCGTATATCCAATACCTTTATAAAGACATTGCTTTCACCCGTATATCCCAAGTCAATACCTTTATAAAGACAATGCTTTCACCCGTATATCCCAAGTCAATACCTTTATAAAGACAATGCTTTCACTCAGTACATCCTTAGTACTTTTAAAACATACAGTGTCATCTTCCTTTACAACCACCAAATAATCCTATGAATTAGTACTGTACTCAACATAGTACCAGTATTGTACCTTTAACTAGTACAGTATGTAGCACAGTTGCAGTAGATTCATCATTGTAACATGTATACTCATTATAGTCCCAGTTGAATACCTTTAACTATTAAAGTACCTTCACTAAGTATTTCTGCACTAATTATGTGGCTGGTTATTTACAAGTAACTAGAACATTACCTGTCACTTCAGTTAGTAATTTAAATACTAAGATCAAATATTATTTTGATTTACTCAAGGTTTTCTATAACATCGCCAGGTCATACAAACTATGATATTGCATTTGTGACAAATCTCAATATATATTTCAAGCATGTCTACACGATGTATATTTTTCAGTATACTGAGTGCATTATACCTCATTAAAACTTAACGATTCCCATCAACTCGTATCAGTACTTTCATTTCTTTGATTTCAGTTATAGCCTGGTAAAGAATTTTGTCCTTGGATGACATAGGGCCACCAAAAATTTTCAAAATAAAAAAACAAACAAACAAAAATCTGTTGAAATCCAGACTTATGAGTCTATTATCATATTCTCTATTACTATAACTGGTTCCCAATCCCATGATAATCCAAGAAATCATAAACACAAAATCCCTAACCATGCCAATGAGACCTTTGAAGGGACATGCAAATGGAAGGTTAAGAACAATAGTTTATATTTTCCTCCCTCCCTCATAGATTTGAAGATTCACCCTTGACATAAAATGTAGAATTTATTTAGTGCGGCAATATAC
>BROG01000816.1:100000-297729 GCA_030159075.1 Atrina japonica
TGACAACAGGATTTCACACTTTCAACCCTACAGATCATAAAAGACTAGTCTTAAACAAATGAAAAGAGTATACTATTCAGATATTCAGGTCTGAAGATTCTAAGTATGGCATAATGCATTGCTAATCTGATCAAAAACAAATTATAGAAGCCGAGAAGAAAGGATGCAGAGTTTAGTGACACCATATTTTTGTCTGTCTGCACTATTACAGATCAGTGGCCATCAATTAGTGGGAATCATGATCTAACATAATAAATGTGATGTCATTCTCGGTGTTTTTACATTGTGACCTCAGGTAAAACAACATGCTTTCTGCATTTTATTGTAGTAAATAGATGAAAGCAAAATATAACAATACAATTACATTTAGCTGCCTTTGATTTACACATTGTATTTCAAAGGAAACAAACTATCAAATGTTTACTTTCCTAGCTTGAAGAACTGAAAAATACTGGGAAACAAAAACAGTGACAAGAAATGCACTTGACAAGCCCTGTCTTTATCTTATCTGCATGATTAAAGTGTGAAAGCCTTGCTCTTTAAATTTGATAGATGTGAAATGATTGCTAGCCATAAAAGATTATTAATTATTGCAGACTTATCATATATACTAGCTCACAGTAACTTAACTCCATTAATTCCAACAGGACCTTGAACCATTGTCTGGCATCATACAATACATATCATAGACCCACCTTTCAGTTTATTTCTTTTTAAACATTACAATATCAAAACAATTTTGTCAGTGGTGAAGTCATGTGTGGTCAAACTGTCTGATGAGGCAGTAGCTCAGCAGAACTAATTGTACATAATCGTATACACTGCTATAGCGGCCTGTATGATGTGAGTTATGGTAAAGACTTGGCAGACCATCTATCTTATGTAATAGCTAAATTAGATCTGTCATCAATACTGAGTGTCTGATGTACTTATAACGCAGATCTGTACTTTTTGGTGCAAACTGTTTCATACAAATGGCAGAATCTATTATTGAAAGAAATTCTGTTTCCTGAGAAGAAAAGAAAAATTGCTTTTCTATTATTTGGCAAACACATTATTCACACTATGAAATAGATGGCTGCCAGTCGTTACTCATAATGGGGAAATATCAACAGGGCCGAAAGTCACAGAATTCACTCAATACTTGAGCTCAACTTTTATTCTCTTTCCAACCAACCTGCCTCCGGCTGGACTCGAACTCACGATCAAGAGTCGAGCACACTACCAACTGAGCCAGGCCGGCTCCTGTTGACAAGTGCATTATAAAGAAAAAAAACAAACAAACATAAATCTAGAGTTCAAAGTCCTATTAAAGTATTTCTGTCTGTAAAACAGTTGTCACTATATTATACCTTTATGACATTATTCCACTGTGATAGTTGGTTTATGTCCACTATATTATTCCTCTCCTACCTATGACAAAAAGGCAAACATGACATAGGCACTGATGATGCAAGTGATGGTGACAATATTTTGTATCAGATTTAACTCATCAACCCCCAAAAACAATGAACTCTTCTATAAATCAATGACTCAGGCAAGTCCAAATGTTTTTTAAGAGTGAATGAGTTAAATAAAATTGTATATGAGATCTTTACAAGACAAATTACAAGTTCCCACAACAGCAGAAGAAAATACAATTCAGACTCCAATTATTATTATTAACATCAACTTTTATAGTAGAGGTTTTGCAGATTGCAAATTACCTGTAAAAGATATATGATTTATAAGATTTGACAACTTGAGAAATTCTGGAAAAAATCTTTATTTATCCATTTTTTCCTTTAATCTAAAGAAAGTGACAGACACACTTAATTTCTTCACTGATTAATGGTAGAGTCCATCTTTGCTGCTTAAACCCCCAAAAGAAAACAAACTGAGAAACTAAGCATGATGAAAGAGAGCCATATTGTGTCCTTGACACAGAACACCTGAAGAAACATAAATAAATCGTACCTGTACATGAAATGAGGCTGTATACAATGCCAAATTCTTTACGGTCTTTTGTACACACGAGTATGAGCATCTTAATCGCTATTTCCCTACATATTAACATTTCCCCCTCTTTATCCAAAATGATGGGAGAAAATAAAACCAAATTCGTAAAATATTTTCCAACTGACTGGGTATCCTGTGTGATAACTGCATTACTTGGACAATGATGCATACATCAACATGAATGAAGGTAAACTGACCACTATTCTACAGGTAAACAGTACAAGGGATGGGTTTAAACACCTTGATTAAACTAGATTATGAATAATTCCAGCATAAATTCCTTATCTAGCGTGATTTTCTGAATGTAAAAGTTAATCTACTAACAAGCTTATAAAGTCTTTTGTGGTCAGCAAGCTTGTAAGGTATGGTCCAAATGTATATGTTCTTTATAAAGTTAATCTTGTTAAATCAATTTGAGATACTTTAGATATACAATCAATTATGTTAAGAACATCAAAAGAAAATGATAACAGCTTTTAACAAAGACAAGATAATAATTTATCTTTATAATAGCTCACTGCTTAATATCGAAAGTGAACTGCTTGGAGTAGTCTAAGCTTGGAGTACATGTAGTCTAAGCTTGGAGTGGTCTAAGCTTGGAGTAGGCTAAAGTTAAAGCATCCAGCCCACATGGAAAAGGGCCCAGGTTCAATTCTTGCTAACAGGTATAAAAACTCAGAAAATCCTATATATTTTTTTTGAAAATTGCTTAAGAAACCCAAGTTTGACAACTTTTCATTAGCAATTGATTAACTTAACCCTACTATTTGTATATTAATACCACACTGGACCTGACCTCATTTTTACAAACTATATAGGAATATAAGATTTTTATACCTGTGTATAGCTCTTATTTGTTGTTGTACTTCAAATACAAGTACAAGAAGTTAAAATTGAAAAATTCAAAATAATTTTTTGGGGGGGGGGGTAAACACAGCTAATGCCCCTTTAACATTTGGTGAAGGATAAGTCACTTACTTGTCCTAGGTGTGACCAAGCACAGAGAATCAAACCTGGGACCCTCGTTTTGCAAACTGAATACTCTACCATTAGATCAGTCCCAGCAGTTTATTTGACAAATAAAAACACGATCATTCTAAATCTCTGACAGATATATGTAAAGACGTTATGTTGTACTAAAGGTCATTGTTCATAAAATTTTAGTAAATTTGATTTTGTTTATTCAAGTAATTACCAAAGACAAATGTTAACATAAAACTGATATATTGGCCATGCTACCTAACTATCTGTTAAAAAGCACCTTGATTTACCTCATTTCTACATCTGCTTCATAAAGCAAATTTCAAAACTATCTGATCCCTAAACATATGTATATTCTATCTCTCTCTGATTCATATTGTAAAACTACATGCATATGTTCATATATCTGTCCATTTTCATCTATCCAATTTTTTTTTTAAATCTCCTTTGAAAATTAACAAGAATAAGTTTTGAACAAATATGGCTTCACAAAATAACAGAAATTGTATTTGTAGTATTGAGCTGTCAACCAATATGGTTGGGTGTTTCTGCATAGAACGACCAGACATGTAGACTAGTAGACATTTCAGCTTATGTTTTGAAATATGACATTGCCTGGTGATGCAATACCAGAAAAAAATACAATATGTATATTTCATATTTAATCTGGAATAAATTCAAACACCTTTATAAATACAAAAATCTAAAATGAATCAACTGTTATTAAATCATCCAAATAATTATATATCATTTATATTCATTTAAATGTGATGAAATTTGATGCTAACATATTTATACTTTGATGTTTTGCCTCCAACCATCACCTCTGGTTTTAACAAGGAGATAAATGTCATGTAATGATAGTATAATTGCGATTTACCACTGAGAATAGATCTTAGTAACTGTCACAAGCATTACAAACGAAAAATGTCACAATTATCAATGTTAACATCGACATTACATGTACCTGTAGCTTAATTACAGGTAAATCAACAAAGACATTCAAGGTATAAGACTTTCTCAGGCCTTATGTGATGCCATTTTAAACCTTAACAAGGAGTAATCAAAGATACTGTTACAGAATTATTTTCACAATGGCAAGGTCAATGTGTCATGATTCTAGAGTGCATGATCCCTGTAATTTTCTTATAGTGTTTATATATTGCAGGTTATAGGATGCATATCAATAACAAGTCTCAAAATCAAATATTTACTGTTTTCATAACTTTTCATCACATCTAGAATTTCATTTTTTTTTTCATATCACCGGTAAAGTGTTTCAATTCATTGGAAATTCAATGATGTATTGTACGCCATTATCTAAACCAATCTAAATGTGACTGATGGCGTTTTTAAGCAATGCTTTATAAACAAATCAAAACATAAGTAGGTATATAATCTTGGTGTTCCCATAATTGTGTGTTTACAAACTTAAGTACTATAAAACTGAGCTTTTACAATAGCGCACCCAGAGATGTCAATCTAGACCTCATTACTCATGGTATGTAACTCTGTAATTGAAGAAACATTAAACATAGACGGTTGAAATCATTTACAGCAATGATAAGTTTGTTATATTAATACTCACTAACCTAGACCATACATACAGTGGGGGACATACTATAATTATGACAAACACTTTCTGTCCCTTGGACCCACATACATATCATGATAACATGTATGGTCTCCTCTCCAAACCACTGGTGGGTATATGATTTAAACACTCAACTCTCCTGTCCATATCTATGGCAGGCATATGATATAAACACTCAACTCTCCTGTCCATTCCTCTGATGGGTATATGATATAAACACTCAACTCTCCTGTCCATACCTCTGGTGGGTATATGATATAAATATTAAATTCTCCTGTCTATACCTATGGTGGGTATATGATATAAATATTCAACTCATATTTACTCCTGGGTCCATATATAAACTATTCTCCTGCATACTCTGATGGGTATATGATATAAACACTCAACTCTCCCATCTATACCTATGGTGGGTATATGATATAAACACTCAATTCCCCTTGTCCATACCTCTGGTGGCATATGATATAAATATAATTCACCTTGGTGGGTATATGATATAAACACTCAATTCTCTCATCTATACCTCTGGTGGGTATATGAATATAAACACTCAATTCTCCTGTCTATACCTGTGGTGGGTATATGATATAAACACTCAATTCTCCCATCTATACCTATGGTGGGTATATGATATAAACACTCAATTCTCTCATCTATACCTATGGTGGGTAATTATAAACACTCAATGTCTCATATACCTCTGGTGGGTATATGATATCAATATACCTGTGGTGGGTATATATATAAACACTCTCTCCCATATTTACCTATGGTGGGTATATGATATAAACACTCAATTCTCCTGTCCTGTCTATTCTCCGGTCTGGTGGGTTGGGTAGATGATATAAACACTCAATTCTCTCATCTATACCTGTGGTGGGTATATGATATAAACACTCAATTCTCCCATCTATACCTATGGTGGGTATATGATATAAACACTCAATTCTCCTGTCTATACCTATGCTGGGTATATGATATATACTCAATTCTCCCGTCTAAACCTCTGTTGGGTAGATAATATAAATACTCAACACTTATTCTCCTGTCTATGCATATGGTAGGTACAATGTATATGATATATGTATAGCAAGCAATTGGAAGCGATTTTTCACTGGATTCATTATATAACTATATTTATTATTTTTTTGTATCTTAAAGTGGTTTTATGAGCTGAGAAAATGTCTGCCATATATTTATGTGTTCCTTATATAAACTCTGTAAAACCCATGCACAGAAAAATGTTAAATTTTTGGCTTTTGGAGGTTATCTAAATTATTTTCTGTGCATGTAGAAAAGTACTGCTCAACAAGAAAATGTCACAAGAATAAGATTTGAAAATAATGTTTTGACCATATACAAAACAATCTATGCAGGGGCACTTTTAATGACTTTGTCCAATCCTATATCAGGACATAATAAACATAAACATGACAAACACTCAATGCCTCTGCTCATACTTATAATGGCAACATGACATGTCCACAATGAGTCAGGAGCAACCATTATCCAACCTACTTTTGCCATTGTCACATTTTTTCCTTGTAAAATGAAGCAATATGACAGATAGAGAACTGTAAACACTTTGAGTATGGAGGATATATATTGATATTTCCCACAGGTGTAATATAGAATAAATATCAGTTGACGAAATTCATCTGCAGGCTAATTCAATTGGATTTCTTGTACAGAATCTGTAATACAAAGTTCACAAATGAAATGACCTGCTCACAGCATAAATTTGATTCAATTCAATTTACAAAATTTATTGGAAATCTGCACAGCATACAAATTTGGAGATCTGTAATCTTGAAATGCAATTGTTGTTCTGAAGTCAAAGAATACAGAAGAGATTGATTTTACAATGAATGAAAATCAACACATGTACATATGTAGACTTGTTACACCTAAACCAATAACTACGTGTTTCACATGAAAGGATGAGAAATACCATATTTTATGATCGTCTAATGTCAACATGGCCGAGTAGTAACAATATTTCAGGTTGATAATTGGTATCTGACAACTGAAGCATGGCTTATCTTATCCTGCATGGTCAGACAGGGAAATGATAACTGTTAGACACTGATGGCTATCAAATTGATCACAAATTAGTCCTACAAATCTCCCACACACATCTGGTCTATCTGTCCTGACATATATCTGTGAAACTGCAGACATGCATTGCTCATGTTATTTTGTATCTAGTCCATCTTTCTGATTTCTGTCCATTTACAGTGTTTTTGTGATCTTGTTCAAATATGTTATTTGGGTCATTTGGTCCGAGTTTCCTAAAGCACTCCAATCCATTACTAAATGGGTTCATTTCTGATATCTTTAAGATCATAGATACAGAAGTAGGACATTTTTTCTGGTCACTAATTTTAAAACAAGCTGATTTTCAGTTATATTATACCAACATACAATGTATCTATCTAAAGGAGTATTTCAGATGGGACTTACAAACTAAAGTCTCCTGTCATGTAAAAGAACACTCACTGGATTGGTGACAGTCCATAGCACAGGTCAAAATTTGTAGCACTTTACTTAAAGTTCGACCCATTAAGCGCCCATGTCCCTATAGAAACCCCCGCTTTTTTTTTTTTTTTTTTTTTTACATATGATTGAGAATCTTTTCTAGCTGGTTGACAAGGAGATGTGGACCTGAAAACCTGTGATAGTATGTTGATAGGTGTTCCCAGTAATATCTTCAACAACTTTACCACTGTGCCTTAAAAAAAAATTTTAATTATTACATCAGTTTAACTAAATATTTGTCCCATTAAATGCCTAGCCCTTTTTTCTGATTTTTGTAGCACCCTGGGTGCATAATGGGTCAAATATGGTAGTGTTCAGTCATATGTTGGCAACCAGATCTGACAGGTGGAGTAGAGAACCTATTACAATGTACCTGCTTTCCGCACTTGGACTGGTCTTAGTTATTGATTTGGAGAAGATTTCATTATTTTTAGGGGTTGATTAGTTAATGGTATACTGGTCTAAGAGGACAAACCTATAATTAGGAACTAGAAGAATCTAATATTTTTATTGACCCTGAGTTACAGTATTACTTTCTCCTATTTGTACAGCTATATTGCCATCTGCCAGTTTGCAGTTTTTAGACTATTTCATCATTATCTATTTGAATGTATACTTCTCAGAAAATAATTTCTTCTGATCTGTCTTAAAAATGAAACTGCAGAAACCATGGGACTTGTGTAGATGTTTGGACAAAGTAAAACATGGATAAATGGAAGACAGAAGAATATGTCAATGTTCAATGTGATGACAGAACCACATCCCCTCCTCTACTTCAAACAAATTTACAACTCATGTTTGTTACAGAACAATGATTGTCAAGTTGCTTGCTTAAAAAATCATACAGAACTACAGTGGAACATGTCTTTACATACCATCCTATCTGCCACTGTAATGTGTTCTCTCAAAAGGTTTTATTTAAAGGATTATTTAACCAAGAGGTTATCAGAATGTGGTCTCCTGAGAAAGGTTCCACTGTACTAAATTAAATGGATTCTATATTTTTACTACTAGTATGTCTCTAAATCACCCAAATGTTTTATAAATGTGGAGTATTAGATATCACCATGTTCAAGTACCTTAGCTCTGTTTTTTATATTCACTTTAAATCATGACCTAGATTATCTAACTGAAGATACCAGGACATAACACTAAGTGGATTAGGTATCACATATCATGTTGTCAATTTCATTTCAGACAAGTGATGTGGCCATTATTATGTCTACAAAATCACTTGAGGCAAAACATCACATTACTTGTTAATCCTGGGACAGCTAATCTCCTGGGTGAGAATATGTCATAAGATCTTAGACAAAAAAAAGTGTTACTTGAAAACATGTATACTGAAAACAAACATGTTTTCTCCTCCTGCAGCATTATATAAAATGTCATTCATGAATTTTCCTATAACAATATGTATCTATTTACTGAAAGATCACTCATTGTTTTGATAATTAAATCCTCATTGTTTTGATAATTTAATCCTCAAGTTAAGACACATGAAAATTAAAAAGAGCTAAAGAGTGAACTCATTCACATCTAAAGACACATTTGGACTGGTCTAAGTAATTAATTTACAGAAGAGTCCATTGTTTTTCAGGGGATGATAAATTAAAGATGTTTTGTGAGCTTCTGATATACCGTAATTTATCTAATTAAGGCGCCCTTTTTGGGGAGATTTATGGGCGCCTTAATTAAAAAACTGTTTGGTAAGTTAATTGGAATTTCGTCGATCTGGGGTTTGAAATCAACAAAATAAATCCCATAAAGAAATTATCCAATCGTATGCTTTTTATCATTTGACCATGTAGACCTAAGGTAGTTATTATCAAATTATCAAAAAGTTTATACAAAAATAGGATTTTGACCCTACTCAAAATTATGAAAAGTCATCTATAAAATTACACATTCTTACCACTACATGTACAAATTGTAATAGTTAGGAGAATTCAATATTTCAAGTAATAAAAGCCAAGAACCTGTTAGAGGGTCCAGGAACATGCAAAGAATTGCAGAAAACCTATAATTTTTGTAGAACATAAACTGCAGTTCTTGTACATCAAATAAATAGTACCTAAATGTAAAAACTCAGTTCTTGTACAACCCATAACCTGCACTTATTATACAACATGATCGTAGCTTTTGTACAACAGATATCCTGCAGATATTATACAATACACATCCTATAGCTTTTGTACTACAAACAGCCAAGTCCTTGTACAACACATAATCTGTAGCCATTGTACAACAAACAACATGTAGCTATTGTACAACATGCAACCTGTAGCTCTTGTATAACATGCAACCTGTAGCTCTTGTACAACATAACCTGTAGCTCTTGTACAACACAACCTGTAGCTCTTGTACAACACAACCTGTAGCTCTTGTACAACATAACCTGTAGCTCTTGTACAACACAACCTGTAGCTCCTGTACAACACAACCTGTAGCTCTTGTATAACACAACCTGTAGCTCTTGTACAACATATAACTTAGAAGACTTATAAAATGATATTTATAAATCTATGATATATTCATTATCTGATGGTACATACATGATTGACACTGCACCTGCAATCAAGTTACATTGCTCAGTTCAGCAATAAGTTGGAATGCCAGACAAACCAATACCAACACACACCTGCTAATACATCAATACTGTATAATCTACAGTGTACCTATGCAATTGTATAGTTCATCAAGAATTACTAGTATTTTCTGTAATGCACTGGATTTCATCACTATCTCTACTCGGTTCAAAGACCGCATAAAGTTTCACCCAGACTTTAATAAAATCTCATGCATTCGGGCTATTACTTGATAATAATCATTCAGTTTATAAAAATACTTTATCCTTTAGATTTGTAGTAACTGATAATAAAACATGTAAAATACTTGTAAAAACCAGATATGCCTGTAGGTAGGTAAAACTTCTTATATTTAAGCTCAATGAATTGAGAATTCAGATTTTGTATGTCAAGAATTATTTGAAAAATGCAGTTCTCAGCTATTTTCCACTTAAATAATTTTGTATTTTAGAGTATTTAATGATTGTTATTTTACAAGCATTATTCTACAATACTAAAGTTTCTCTTCTACCTTAGTAAAATCCAACATGTGGGTTGTCATATATTAAGTCTTTTTATTTAGATTTCAGAAATTTTTTTTGTCTATATGAAAAATAATTAGTTGCACAACATGATTTCGTATGAAATTTCATGCATATTTTGATAGGTGACTTTATATGCAATTAACTCATAAACCCCTGAAAGACAATTGAGTCTTCTGTAAATCAATGATTTAGGCAAGTCCAAATGTGTCTTCAGGGGTGAACTAGTTAATGTACATTTATGATGTGTGGTTTTCTATATCCCTCAATATATGATGTGAACCACACTTAGCAATTTTTGATGTTACACTTAAAATTAATTTTAATCAAGCTCATATATTTGCTGTTTTCTTAAGAAGTGAAATAAACAGTTATAGAGCACAACATTCAATACACTTGGCACAAAACAACTCATCTTAAAGCACAGCACTTAATCCACTCAGAAGAAAGCTACTCATCTCAGACACCATCAATCAAGTTCTAAACTCAAAAGCTAAGATGTTCATTTTACACTGGCTACGCCTAGATGAATCTAGCAATACATTAAGATTTATTATTTGACCTGGTATGATACCTTCTTTTTATTTCAGAAATATACATTTATATTTAAACTCATTCACCCCTAAAGACACATTTGGACTGGCTTAAATCATTGATTTACAGAAGAGTCCATTGTTTTTCAGGGGTTGATGAGTTGAATTGGAGCTCAAATGACTATGTCTTGTTGACAGAAACGACTGTCTTGAGCATTTGTTTTGGACTCATTTGTAAAGCTATAACTTTGGTTTTGTCAATAACATTCAAAGCAAGTGCCCAATCACCTCAGCACATACAAGTTCATTTTAAAGCACATCACCAATCCACCTAGCACAAAGCATTACATTTTGAATCAATGCTCAATCCGCTAAACAAAAAGCAACTCAAATTTGATTATTATGACTTCTCAATCCATTTAGCATAAGGCAGCTCAACTTAAAGCAGGGATTTTCCACATTCTTTTGGGAATGGGACCGGAGCCTTTTGAATTTGGAATTTTAGCAACATGTTATTGAAATTTGGAGATGTAGAAGTACACAAAACTATTCGAAAATACAAGAATCTTTTCATATTATTGTCTTTTAACTTAATTTGGGAAATTTTGACTGAAAATTAGGAAATATGCCTTGTTTTTGCATTGGGAATGGGGCCTTATTTTTGCCCATTCATGATAGGGTGGAAAATCCCCTTAAAAACTGTGGTCTTACTTCTGTAAGGAATAAGCAGATCATTTTCAAGCGCTGCACAGCAACAAGCTAGTAGATCCTACAAATTGATAAAAATGTCTAACATTTTTGTGGCATTATGAATTTTTCTTTCAAAAGTTACAAATGGATCCGTAATCATTAAGGAATCAGTCTGTTATCGCAGTATTTGTATTTACTGATGATTTATTGAGAAAAAAAAACAGAACAGATGTAAAATGATACTTAAAAGATGCACATTTTGACTGCCCTATATCTCTCTGTCATAATCTAAATACACGAAATATTACTATGTAAAGATTCTTACCCACAGCAACTTTCCAAGTATTACTCATGTGACTATAGAATCAAAATTATCCATTTTAAGCTAAAATATCTTCTTCCTGTCAGTAGCCGACAAAACATGAATAATATCCAATCAAGTACAAAATATCTTCATCTTTCATTAATTTTCCACACCTTTGTTTAAAAATCACACATGTAATATAGAAAATCTTCCTTTTTTCTCCAGTTTTCCATACTGATGTATAAAAATCACACTGGTAATAAAATATTATATCCACGGCATTATTTTCATACGCAATACAAAGCAATTCCCAGATATTAATTCACAAAAGAAAATAACTTATCAAATGCTCTGCATTTTATAGAAAACGAATCCCTAACACATAAAAAAATGACAGATTTTACAGTGGTCAATTCCGTCTGCAACAGTAGAGGATGACTCCATGTAAGTGTTAATAAAGTTGTACATCTCCGTAAAACTGCTACAGGGAATACAAGCTACTACCATGGTCATTCAATGTGGAATATAAAATCACTCATGCATGACTGTCAGCTCAGGTAATGAACAAGTGATGAAGATGATTGGACTATTATTTTATGAATGACAAACATTTGTCCTATACATTGTACATCCAATTTTATATGAATTTCATGACAAATGAAAACAACTTATTTCCGTCCATACGTCCGTAAAACGAATATTTAAATGTGCAATAAATGTTTTTCTGACAGTGTGGTTTTACTGTTTGAAAATGTCTAAAAGGTAAATGCAATATTTACGGAGTATATAGCTGTTTCAGCCTGCAGTCTTCTAAACAGAACCAAAATATTTGTACGACTTAAAATTTGGACAAAATATTACTTAAATGATTCATCCAGATTTTATCTTATCACACTTTTGAGGTTTATGAAATTTGGAATATATGCTTATCAACATACTGAGGTATACACACAAACACTAGAATCCATATTTGTCAATAGGTATTAACTCAAGTTTATATGGATTTTCTTCCTGTCCAGTTATTTAAATAAAGGTAGATGTATATAAAGTATTCAAACAGCAAATGTGTTGAAATATACATTTAGATAAACCATTGCATTTTTCATCAAATGTTTTTTCTTGACATTAAAACACTGTAGGGGGTCCTATGCTGTAATCTTTGTATCTACATCAGCATTCTACCAGTATACTAAAGGTATGAAGTTACATAAAATGATAACTGGGACCAAACTTTTAACCAATCCTAACATATCATATGATAGATGAAGATTAAATGTCGGTTTGGTGGTGAAAATATATAAGATGCTCAAATTGTCTATAAATTGTTGAACAGAATTTAGCAGGATATAAAGAATCCATTTGACAACTAAAATGGGTAAACAGGGGTAACAACTTTTGTAAGGAGTATATTAATGATACCCAACATTTTGAGGGTCATACTAATTATGTTTGATGTCTGCAATTCTCTCACAGTTGTCTTTCAAGGGCAATAACTCCTATATGAAGTAATTTGGTCTAATTGTAGACATTAGTGTACTGATCATTTTGTGACTTTCATACAAGTGCAGATATTTTCCTTCCTCCTAAACTCTGGATTCTGGGTCAGAAAATTGGGAAAATGTATAAAATTTTTACTAATTAAAATCATAAAAACTTAATTTGAAACACCTATGTGAAAATACTTTATAGTTTACTTTGAATCCTAGATTGGAATTTTTGCATACTTTTTGGGGAAAATACAAGTCATTTTCACATTGGGAATAGTTCCTATAACTAGACCCCTAAACGACCTAGGAAAATCATTGGAAATGTCCATTTACCTTAGTCTCCATGGCATAAAGAGACAAAAACATCTTTAAAATGGAGGTTAACTCATAAATCAAGAACACTCTAACTCTAAAGTTATCAATGATTTTTCTTATGAAGATTTTGTTTTAATTATTTTGTTCATTATTCATAAATTAGGATGTAATTGTGAAACAGACACAATTCACAAGACAGCTATAAAATCCAGGTGGAAAAACAGGATCAAGTCTAAGTCACATCTCTAACTGCACATAGTTCTGGCAAGCTAGCTTAAAGTTATTGAAAAGTAAGTCAAATTTCATAGGTATCAAGGTAAACAGAATACTACTGATACCAAAAGAAATGTCTTGTCAGAAAGAATAAACATATGAAATGTTAACAGGGATTCCCATCCTATCATAGGGGGCCAAAGTAAGGCCCCATTCCCAATGCAAATAAAAAACAAATGCATTTTCCCAAATTTGTAGTAGAAATTTCCCAATTTGAAGAGATTACTGTTTTTTTGGACAGTTGATTTTTGATTTTGCAATTTCAATAAAACGTTGCAAAAATTTCCAATTCAAAAGACCTTGAGGCCCCATTCCCCAAAGAGTGCAGAAATTCCCCGATTTAAGAACTATCACTTACACTTTGGATGTTGAGAATGAGGTTATTGTTCTTGAAAGTAATTCAAACGCCATGGCTGTAGACAAAGTCAATTTTTGTATCACAGAAAATATATCAAATTCATCATAATGGATTCTTAAAGTTACAATGAAGTTAATGAGAATTTTTTAAAGACAGAAGGTGTCATATAAGTCTTCTAGAGAAGAAAAAATTGCTTAGAATGGCTGTCATTCCTTCAACATATGGCCATATGTCACTTCAGAGATGATGAATTTGAAAAAAATATGTATGTTAAATGACAGAGGGCAACTATCAAACTTACCTTGGGCCAGGTGAACAGTGCATTAGGTCATTTTGTGCCCTGATGTATGTTGGCTCATTCAAATGCCAGTATGGCAACTTCTCAAACTTAAACTCTGCCTTACAAGATAATTATTTTACAAAGACATATTTGTCTGTATTTAGTAACTCAGTTTCACTTCACAAATTCCTTATTTATTTTACCTAAAAAACTTTCTGAAAAGGTGATAGAAAAGAATGAACAATATTTTTGCATAAAGTAAAAAGTTTCAAATTTGACACTATGTAAATGAAATATTAATTCTTCGTGCTCATAAAGTATGAATAAAAATGTGATCATTACACATTTCTTAACATTCTTGCTCTCATCCCGTGTATAATGTATCCGAAGTGTACAAAAATAAAACAAGTTAACTGTGAAGGAATGATAATACACAGTCATTTGATAAATATAAAGTTCCATGGTATTTCATTTAACCTACTAAAATAATCAAAAACTAAAGCAGACATTTACATCTAACTGTGTTTTATCATATATTAAAATTTCTGAATGCTCAGAACCACTATTACATTTTTCTCCTGCGAAGCACAAAATCAACGATTTATTAAAGAAGTTAACCTGACTTTTTGTCTGTTTTGCTGTGAGAAACATAAGTTGGTCATTCACAACAAAATCAGACTTTGTTGTAAAATTATCCTTCTAATCAAGTGTGTGTTATACTGGAAAATTATCAAATACTTAATTGTGTGGTCATTTTAAGAAAATTTAATTGGATTTTTGTAATGGGGTAAGATAAGATATAAATTTAATGAGCTTCATGCTTTTGATATTTGTATAATAAAATACTTTTATATACCAGTGTTAAACGCCACCCAACTATTACTCATATGGTGGGACTCAGTTTTTAATGGCCAATTAGAAAACCTGCTAGCACAATACTTTTATATACCAGTGTTAAACGCCACCCAACTATTACTCATATGGTGGGACTCAGTTTTTAATGGCCAATGATAAAACCTGCTCACACTGTACCCTATCTTTTAGTATATGTGCTAACATAAATGCCATTCCTAGGGTGTATCCATCAATAATGCAAGCACAATTTTTCATTAATTTGAGAACATTGTCTTGGGATCCAAAGTTACTTCAGAAAATGCCTTCTCCACAAGGTCTGACCAAAACCTAAGCAAGCAAATGAAAAAAAAAAATGAAAAACCACATCCAAAACCCTTACAATACACTGGATATTTCCCAGGTTTTGATGCTTCAAGTATAGGACACATTTGTGCATATTTCTTTTGAAAGTTTTGCTTAATCATCTTTTTTTTGCACTACATGTGCAAATTATCTGCAAAATCATTTTCAATAGGTTAAGGAATTCACTTGCCAAATAACCATACATCCTATTGCTAATGATAAGTATTTTCCTGGAAAATAAGAGTCCAAAAATGTATTTAATCAGAATTAGAACCTGGAGGCAGAATTTTCTTTTGAGTTTGAGATAAGTTGTAATGAGGAAAATGGGACTTAAATTAGTATTGATTCCATTAAATCCATAACAACTGGCATCTATGTAACAATATAGAATCCGATACTATCTATGTATGTGTATTTACATCATGGGGAGGTTAGGGGGCCTTTTTCAAATGTTCCAATATATTCAAAATCTCTGATCAACTCTGACTTTGTTTTAAGTAGATAAAATCTGGTATGGTGTATTTTTAACTGACTGAATCAGTCAAGAAATCAACAGAAGCAGAAATATTGTAAAGTCAAAATCAAGGCAAATTTAAGATGATGGCCACATGGTCAATTTTCTGATGATTAATTTACAATATTTTGTAAAATGCTGCATAAGTGCTCATATGATGTAAACTCAGAAATGAGACCAGGATATCCTCTTCAAAACATTAAAATGGATGTATTCAGAGGTTTCAACATTCGCTGCACATTATCATACATGACATTACAACACACTCCTTGGTGATAAAGAATCAGATTTTATTGTTGAAGTATACTTACATTTACCAGAGTGACCAATAATCCTCTCAATACACCTGAAGACAACAGTGACCAAAGACCCACAATCTGTAGCCATATATACTCCATGAAATGATAAGTTTATCAAAATTACCAAGGTACATAATCAATAGATAATTAAGTGCTGATTGTTTTGACAGAGGAACCTGTAAAGTACAACTTTATCTATATTTGTTTATGTTCACTGCAACTGAGAGGGTCTGTTCTTATACATACTTTGCAAGTCTCCCCCATAAATAAGCAGACTCCTTATTTTTTATGTAAAATTTTGATAATTTCTTTAAGGAAAATGCATATCTCCCCCCCCCCCATGCAAAATTTAAACTGTCCTATTAATTCTTACTAAAATTTAGAGTCTCCCCCATGAGATTGAAAAATCCCCCCCAAAAAAATTTTTCAAGGTTGGCAAGTCTGCCTATATTATATATTACTTGATACAAGGGTGTGAACAAGACTCCATAAGTTATAAAATAAAAGATCAAATTTGCATTCACAATAACAAACCTAATATAGTATAAACTGCCATTAAAGACAATTGTAATGGCAGACAGTTTGTCTTGTACTTATTTTGTTTAAAACATCTTGAATGATTAAATTATTTTTTTTCAAATCTGGTAATAATTCATCTAAGGTGCAAAAGTACAAAGTAAGAGAATAACTAAATAGATTTTCAGTTGTTTAAACCATCTCATTTCTTATGGCATATCTAATATCTTGTGCACATGATTTGTTATCCTTTGAATGCAGAGAAGTTATCTTGAGCACACAATAAAGTATTTGTGCATGACATAATTGCATTTTGTAAATTGTTTGTCATCTTTCATATCATACAATAAACAGTGAGTCTGACAAACGTTTGTTGTAGTAAAGAATAAACATTGCATCCTTTACATTATTTCTGCTCATTATTTGAGGTTCCCCATTAAATATTTGTATTTTTATGATGAAGGACATCATAAATATGTCATAATTTGAATATGTTTGATGTATTTGAATAACAGCTCACACATGTAGTTGTTGATTTTATTACTGCAGCCATGTTTTTCCAGTCATCAAACATAAACAAAATATTTACTGTGAAGATTCATGATGTACTCATATGAAAATAAACTATTTGATATTTTAGTTAATCCTTTCATCCTTACAGACCACAATAGACTCATACAATAAATAGAAAAGGGAGTACCATTTATAAATATAGGGGTGAAAGGGTTAAACAAATTTCCAGATCAAGAGTGGCTGATTTTGTTATAACTGTATTACAAGTAGATAGTGTAGTAATATTAAACTACAACTTGGACAAAAATAGATTAAAACAAATATTATAGAATTGAGACTAGGGTTTCTGTCAAGGACATCCTTTATTTCAGTGATGAATGATGTCCTTAATGAATGAAAATCAAAACCTTAACACAATTTAGAATAAGTACCTAGACTACTTCAGTTTCAGATTTCAGTAGTAGGTCAGATTTCAGTGTGGATATATATATATATATATATATATATATATATATATATATATATATGTATATATATATATACATACATACATACACACATGTATATAGTATATCTGTAACATATAAGATTCAAAATATATAAGATATTGTACACATGATTCATGATAGAATTCAGATACAAATATCATACAGGTAATTCATGATACTGGTAGATTTCTGATACAAATATCATACAGGTAATTCATGATACTGGTAGATTTCTGATTCAAATATCATACAGGTAATTCATGATACTGGTAGATTTCTGATACAAATATCACACAGGTAATTCATGATACTGGTAGATTTCTGATACAAATATTACACAAGTAATTCATGATACTGGTAGATTTCTGATACAAATATCATACAGGTAATTCATAATACTAGCATATTTCTGATACAAATAGCATACAGGTAATTCATAATACTAGCATATTTCTGATACAAATATCACACAGGTAATTCATGATACTGGTAGATTTCTGATACAAATATTATACAAGTAATTCATGATACTGGTAGATTTCTGATACAAATATCAGACAGGTAATTCACTCGAGTTCTGACAGATCTCTTTACCAACTAACTGTCCACATTTATAACATCATGTTTAAGTGGTGGATAATAAGACTAGAATACATGTCTACACCTACCACTTACAAGAATCAGTGTCATGTAAATAACATTTTAACTGTGTATTATTTTTTCCCTGGTTTACAGGTGTAACAATGCATGTGGTGACTGCTCTAGAGAATAGAAAATACTGAGAGAATTTGTATTGCTACAGAAATTCAGTCTTGCAGTCACCATTTTTATAAATATTTTTAAAAAGATGTAAAAGAGGCCTGAAAACACTTCAAATTTATCACCAAATTAGGAAATAATATCAATAAAAATTATTGTCATATCTTTAGTTGTATATTTGAGAACTTAGTTTGTATATTTTTAACAGAACAGAGATTTTGTCAAAAGTAATGTAAGAGTTATTTCCCCTAGAGTTTATTCAGTGTTCTATGACTGCTAAGAAGACCATTTTAATATACAAACTATATTAAAAGTGTTTTACTGTTCAATGTTCATGATATTAATCAAAAAGTCAAATTTTAATATTTTGGACAACCTTGCTTTTTTACTTTTAACAGAAAAAAACAGACAATAAAACTGAAACTAGAAACAGAGACTGTCCAGCTACATACAGGCCAGATTATGCAGATCAGATTATGGCTATAAATATAGGCCAGGTTATACAGATCAGATTATGACTGTACATACAGGCCAGATTACACAGATCAGATTATGACTGTACATACAGGCCAGATTACACAGATCAGATTATGACTGTACATACAGGCCAGATTACACAGATCAGATTATGACTGTACATACAGGCCAGATTACACAGATCAAATTATGACTCTATATATAGGTCAGATTATATAGATCAGATTATGACTGTACATACAGGCCAGATTATGTAGATCAGATCGAGACGATATACAAACCAGATTATAGATCAGATAGGCCATATTATACAGATCAGATTGAAACTACATATAGGCAAGATTCTACAGATCAAACAGAGACTGTGCACACAGGCCAGGTTATACAGATAAGATGGAGGCTGGACATATAGGCCAGATTATAAATATCAGATTGAGACGATATACAAACCAGATTATAGATCAGATAGGCCATATTATACAGATCAGATTGAGACTACACACAGGCCAGATTACACAGATCAAACAGAGACTGTACTTACAGTACAGAATATACAGGTCGGATTGAAATTGTACATACAGGCCAGATTATACAGATAAGATGGAAGCTGGACATATAGGGCAGATTATACAGATAAAATGGAGGCTGGACATATAGGCCAGATTATAAAGATTAGATTGAGACTATATACACACCAGATTATGTAGATCAGATAGGCCATATTATAGAGATCAGATTGAGACTACACACAGACCAGATTATACAGATCAGACAGAGACTGAACATAGAGGCCAGATTATACAGATAAGATGGAGGCTGTACATATAGGCCAGATTATACAGATAATATGGAGGCTGGACATATAGGCCAGAATATACAGATAAGATGGAAGCTGGACATATAGGGCAGATTATACAGATAAGATGGAAGCTGGACATATAGGCCAGATTATAAAGATTTGTTTGAGACTATATACACACAAGATTATGTAGATCAGATAGGCCATATTTGACAGATCAGATTGAGACTACACACAGACCAGATTATACAGATCAGACAGAGACTGAACATAGAGGCCAGATTATACAGATAAGATGGAGGCTGTACATATAAGCCAGATTATACAGATCAGATTGAGACTACATACAGGCCAGATTATACAGATCAGACAGAAATTATACATACAGGCTAGACTTTATAGATTACTTTTAGTCTGTATATAAGCCATCAGACAAAATGCATAAAGTGGACAAACTATGCACAAAATCAGATTACTAGTATACAGATTAGACAGATTATTCAACTCTCAATCTGTACTAATGGGATTATACATATAATCAAAATAAGACAGACAGATTGTATACAGAAAATATATATAGAGAGGCCTGATTATATAGATTGTACACATGTAGCAAACTATATACAGAGGCCTGATAACATAGATTGTACACATGTAGCAGACTAAATATAGAGGCCTAATTATAGGGGTTGTACAAATGTAGCAGACTGTTATATATAGAGGCCTGATTATATAGATTGTACTTTTATAGCATTATACAAAGGCATGATTATAGATTATATAGATTCACACATGTAGCAGACTGGTTAACATAGAGACCTGATTATTGATAGATTGTACAAATGTAGCAGACTGTTTTATATATAGAGGTCTGATTATACAGACTATACCCATGTAGCAGACTTTTATATATAGAGGCCTGCTAATATAGATTGTACACATGTAGCAGACTATTATAGAATTATAGAGGCCTGATTATGTAGATTGTACACATGTAGCAAACTATATATAGAGGCCTAATTATAGGGGTTATACAAATGTAGCAGACTATTATATATAAAGACCCTTATATATATATATATATATATATATATATATATATATATATATATATATATATATATATATATATATATTGTACACATGTAGCAGACTTATATATAGAGGCCCTTATATATAGATTGTACACATGTAGCAGACTAAATATAGAGGCCTAATTACAGGGGTTGTACAAATGTAGCAGACTGTTATATATAGAGGCCCTTTTATATATATATATATATATATATATATATATATATATATATATATATATTGTACACATGTAGCAGACTATATATAGAGGCCTGATTACATAGATTGTACACATGTAGCAGACTGTTATATAGCGAGGCCTGATTACATAGATTGTACACATGTAGCAGACTATATATAGAGGCCTGATTATATAGATTGTACACATGTAGCAGACTGTTGTATATAAAGGCCTGATTATATAGATTGTACACATGTAGCAGACTGTTATATATAGAGGCCCTTTTATATATATATATATATATATATATATATATATATATATATATATATATATATATATACATGTACACATGTAGCAGACTATATATAGAGGCCTGATTACATAGATTGTACACATGTAGCAGACTATATATAGAGGCCTGATTATATAGATTGTACACATGTAGCAGACTTTTATATATAGAGGCCTGATTATATAGATTGTACACATGTAGCAGACTGTTATATATAGAGGCCTGATTATATAGATTGTACACATGTAGCAGACTGTTGTATATAGAGGCCTGATTATATAGATTGTACACATGTAGCAGACAGTTATATATAGAGGCCTGATTATATAGATTGTACACATGTAGCAGACTTATATATAGATTGTAGACATGTAGCAGACTGTTATATATAGATTGTACACATGTAGCAGACTATTATATATAGATTGTACACATGTAGCAGACTGTTATATATAGATTATACACATGTAGCAGACTGTTATATATAGATTATAGACATGTAGCAGACTGTTATATATAGATTGTAGACATGTAGCACACTGTTATATATAGATTGTACACATGTAGCAGACTGTTATATATAGATTGTACACATGTAGCAGACTGTTATATATAGAGGCCTGATTATGTAGATTGTACACATGTAGCAGACTGTTATATATAGATTGTACACATGTAGCAGACTGTTATATGTAGATTGTACACATGTAGCAGACTGTTATATATAGATTGTAGACATGTAGCAGACTGTTATATATAGATTGTACACATGTAGCAGACTGTTATATATAGATTGTACACATGTAGCAGACTGTTGATACAGATCAGTCTGTACATATTGCCAGATTGTTCACAGCCAGATTTTACATACATCAACATACAGCAAAATGTACAAATTTTACAAACTTATGGACAAATTATTCACATTTCCAGTCCTTGTACAAATCATAATGGTTGCTTATATTAATAATATTGTTGAAAACCAAAATCCATCTGACTCATGGTCCAAGCATGACAAGGAAGATTCTACAAATATTTGTGATAATGTCTGCTTTCATTACCAGAATATTTCGTGCTGTGAACTTGTGAACTGTAGATCTCTACTGTGGGTATATCATCAGATCAGGCTAGAAGTCAGAGACACCATTAGGGCATTTTACAATTAGAAACATCAATATGTGTATACATAAACTGTACAACATATTTTTCCTGTATATAAGAAGCTAACATAGTTTTAGTGTATAGCGGACAATGGTTTTGACTACAATGATTCTATCTTAATACAATTTCTTCTCAACTAGTTAATTTGAAGAAAACAAAAACATGTGAAAGAAATTCAAATATTTTTCTCAGGTCAGACAGCATGTTTAAAAACTTCTAGTCTAATTTTAGATGTACATTTTTTTTTTAAAATTACATGGATGTCTGGCTGAATAAAAAACTGAATAGAAAATATAGCTGTTTTTGGTTTGTGCATTTAGATAGTAAGTCAATAACTAGTTCTCTCTTTCCTTCTCTGGGTTTGGAAATATCACGTCAGGCCTTTTTCTGTCAATTTTGGCAAAATGCCATTGGCAACACAATTGGGAATTTAATGCGAATTTGTGTCAATTTGGAAAAATAGTTTCTACACATGGTAATCTAAATGTAATGGAATCTCTTTTATATAAGCATTTCTCCTTATATTACTTTATTTTTTTATTACGGTCATGGCCTCAACTCTAAAATGGGAATTTGTTTTCATTAAATAGGGAAAAAACACATATTTTGGCCCCATGGATATTATAGAAAAAGAACATATACATATTAACTACATGATTCGCCTTTCTTGGTATAACATAATGCACAGGCATTATCATAAGATTTTTGCTGATTGCCTTTATTCTAGTGCTTAATGACATTTTACAATGGACTGACAGGACCTCTATGGCCATGTGTTCTTGAACCCAATGCCAAATCTGTTCTTTGAAAGAGAAACTGTACCCTGTGTACAATCCCATTTCTGTTCCCATGACAACATCTTTACAAATATCAGTACTTGGGGGCAAAATGGTGAACAATTGCTACAGTAAAATGTACCACTAATCACCTAAACACTCACCCAAATGATAAAATTTTGGCTTAAGTTATACAAACAGTTCAAGCTCATGCAACCACAATTGCAATAACTCATTCCCAGTTGATGCATAATAAAAATAGGTGCACTGTAATATCACTCATTCCTAGTTAATGGTGTCATGATTGATGGACCATGTACTACATTTTCTGTAGATGATGATGTAATCAATATTGTTAGATATTGTAGTAAGTACTAGTCACTCATTTCTAGCTAATAATTTCCTTTATTAAAATCTATCTTATCTCTTATACAGCTGACATTTACTGACTATAGATGTGTTGTTGTTTATTGCAATGTACATTAACTATCTTACATTACTTTTTAACTTGTATTATATGGTAATTTACTTCCAGTAATCAGTATCACCAATGACAGTCAATTTGGAGCCACACCTACTAGAGTCACTCATTCTCCATCAATGACATTATCCAGAAACAAATCACTCAATAAAATATAGATTCCACAGTTATCTCACTTAGGTAAGTGGCGTCATTAACTAAGAATACTGTAGTCACTAATTTGCTATTCACGGTTCTACATATTCTACTGACAATAAGGATTCCACTTAGTAACTCCAAGGCAATATTACTTGTTGATTTGGCTCATTACAAAGACATATTGAACCCCTAGAAGCATGTAAGATTATGATGATGTAAAGGTATAATATGAATAGCTGTACCAAGTAAAAATGAAGAGGTACCAACTAATAATCGAAACTCGAAGTCCATTAGAAGATGATAAATTAGATGTGCAAATGATTTCAAAATGAAGAATAATTACAAATCCCAATCAGATAGAACCAGATGTCTAGGTGAAAAATAAAGTTAGATATGACAAATGAAATTAACAAAGGAGAGTAACTCTAAAAATAAGGGGCACACTCTGTCTTGTAAAGATGTATACATGAACAAAATATAGGGAACCTAATTGAATAAATGTTGAAGATATGGCCTGGACACAGCAAAAGAACAGATGGACAGACACAATGAAAAAGCCTGGGAACTGGTAAGGGACTCATAAAATGTGTCATGTGTCTAAAGTAAAAATGCGGTTGATAAATTCGTAAAATGAGGCACCACATATGCACCACCAAGTCCACTGATTATACTGGCAGTTTGTGGCATGGTTAGTTTCTCATAAATGTTTCAATCAAAAAGTATTTTCTAGGTCCCGTTTCTGATATTGATCTCAGTAGATTGCATGTATAACACTCCTGATTAAGTTGATGCTATTTATATGGTGTTGCCTACAAAATCAAGGTACATCATTCCATAAAGTCAAATTCTAGAAGTAGTACAAGGCCTACAACACCCTGATTATTGATTTGTCTCTATATCTATAGTCAAATTCTACAAGTCAAGATACAAAACAAAACCCAGATTGTTGTTCAGTCTGTACAGGCAGATTCATAAAGTCAAATTCTAGAAGTAGTACAAGGCCTACAAAACCCTGATTATTGATTTGTCTCTATATCTATAGTCAAATTCTACAAGTCAAGATACAAAACCAAACCCAGATTGTTGTTCAATCTGTACAGGTAGATTCATAAAGTCAAATTCTAGAAGTAGTACAAGGCCTACAAAACCCTGATTATTGATTTGTCTCTATATCTATAGTCAAATTCTACAAGTCGAGATACAAAACAAAACCCAGATTGTTGTCCATAAAGTCAAATTCTAGAAGTAGTACAAGGCCTACAACACCCTGATTATTGATTTGTCTCTATATCTCTAGTCAAATTCTAGAAGTCGAGACTACAAAACAAAACCCAGATTGTTGTTTAGTCTGTACAGGTAGATCTATAAAGTCAAATTCTAGAAGCAGTACAGGACAAAACCCAGATTGTAATTTAGTCTGTGTATCTATATACACTTACTGACATTTTGTGTTTTTTTAGCCTTACTTTATTACAGCTTTGTGAGGTGTATGCTAACAAAATTGATAAATTTCTACATGCTGACATGCCTGATCTACAAAGGTCTCATTAATATGCCAAATAAAGAAGTAAAACTTGATATAAGTGACTGGACAATTGTGTCTATAATAGGTGTAAATGAATGGGAAAATGAGGAACTCACCTTCATCTTCCCATAAGAAGACAAGAGATTACAAAAAAAGAAAAAAGAACACACACTGGACACACTGCTTTTTAATTGCCTGTAAAAAGTGAACAACACTGAAACATATCACAAAATGACATATCTTTGGGAGGATATGGTGCTCTAGAGATTGAAACAAGAACTGTATCACTTTATGGTGCCAACCTTTCTTATGGGAAATTTTCTCTAGAATCTCACTATAAACAAATCATTGTGTCAAATTTCTGATTTAACATTAATGATAAAGGTTAGCCTCAGCTACGTTAAATCAACTGGCCTGTAGCCAACCTACGGAGCAAAATTGATGTTCTTTGTCTTGTAACCACTGTAATATGTTAGGGATAATTCAGTAACAAATACTTAAAATAGAGGTTAAAAAAACCCATCTGGTATGGTCAGAATGTGTTGTACCTGACTATAATGTCTCGGCTTTAATCAATAAACTATGATGATTAACATCAGAAATCACAAGAGGAAGGGTATGACAAAACTGGGAAGCATTGTATTTCTCACAACAGAACTAAACATAAAAGCTAAATCAAATTGTTGACCTTAACCCATTTACCCCTAAAGACATGTTTGGACTTGTCCAAGTCACTTATTTACAGAGAGTCCATTAACTTTTAGGGGTTGATGAGTAAACTGACGGACAGAGATGAAGAAATCATCATCTCCAGATGAAGATATCATCATCTCCATATTTGCTTTCAATCAGCATTCCAGCCAAAAAAAGAAATGCATTATTGGTTTGGGATGTAAACAAACATGAAATTAGTTGATAATGAGATATAAGAATGAAAAGCGTGACACAAGTACTTGAATAATTGGTTTTTACATCCAAATATACTTCTAATTATGTGTTCTGATAAGATATAAACATTGGAATGTCCAAATTAAACATACTGTTGATTTTAAACAGCTGAGTGTAAAGAAGAATTCAGAGAAAACTATGACAATGTTTAGTATAGATTTAATATTGCCTTTATAGAATTGACAGTATTACAAAATGAAAGGAATTCAAAACCAGATATATGACCAGCTACAGTCTTGAGAGTTACAAAAAATGTAAACAATGTCCTCAGGAGCTAGGTCAATCATGGGTATTTTAATGTTATAAAACTCTGGTAAATAAAGCCAAATATTGGTCATAATCATAATCATTTTATGCTCTTAACATTACAGATCTGGTTAAAATTTGAGGAAATAAACTTAAACTGTGATAGAAACCAAAATAAACGGACAGGCCAAAAAATAAATACCCAAAAAACTTTTATCCTTAGGTCATTAAAAATAAAGATAAGGAAATTGTAGACATGGCCGAACAACAGATACATGTATACAACGTAAATAGCAGATTTTTATCTCCCTCAAGAACTGAGCAACTTACTGAGAAAAATAAATTATATTTATACCTCTTTAATATACATGTACATTATATACTGGTAGGCCTATATATTTCTGATGTAGATGAGAAATGCTGTGATTTTTAAGAGTCAGAGACCTGTAGGAGACCAATTTGCAACGTAATATCTGATATAAAGATGAAAGATTCCTTATCCCAAAAATCAGGAATCTGTTGAGGTCTACATGACCTGCTAGTCAATATTTCAAAGCTATAAATAACTTTATATCATGTTTTATGTATGGTGAGAAGTCAGTCATAAAAAGGTCAGATTTTACTTCATGTAGCTTTAATTCTATAATGAATCAGGATTAAATTATTTATATAATCTGTGCTTATATTTAAAATGAACAAAAATAAAATAAACATGTTTTTGTTCAAAGCCAACACCAAACAAAATGAAACACTGATCATATAGAATGTTGCTGAACATACTACAGAGGATGAAGTGGAAAATAAAGTGTGTCTGGCACATGCCTGATCTATCAAGATTTTATACAAACTCTCAATGCTGGTCTTTATAGTTATTAATCATCATGCATGAAGTATTTTCATCTGGTATTCAATGAATAGTGTTCTCTTGGAAATTAATTTATCATAAATGCAACCATTTAGACATTTAGTGACAAGCTGTTGCTATGGAAATAAAGAAATGTTACAAAATGCACCACTGAAATTTGGTTAACATGTATATGCACGCACACACACACACATGCATACACAAATACACACACAGATCTCCACACACCTACACAGACCTCCACACACCCAGGTACACATACCCACACCTATCCGACCCAACAAACTAATCATGGTCCAATGTTGCATCTTTCTGGATACCTTTTGCAGTCAATTTTAAGTTATATCTGTACTAAACTGTTACTGACAGATGGACAAGTTGACATATTTCTGTACACCATTACTGACAGATGGACAAGGTGACACATTTCTGTACACCATTACTGACAGATGGACAATGTGACATATTTCTGTACACCATTACTGACAGATGGACAAAGTGACACATAATTTTGAATTAATTTCGGAAGCAGATGAAAACTCTGTAGATTAATCCAAAAACTGAAGTACATGTATGACATAAAGGTTTAGACAGGACAATATGTACTTACCTGTTTTAATGGAACCTGAGGTGTGACAAAAACAGTAAAGTGTTGCTAAGCTGGAATGGAGGTGAAGAATGGGACGAATATGATATGTCTTGAAGTGATCCTGAAAGAGTGAAAAGAAAACGTATAATCATCTTAAAGTAATACGGAAACAGTCCAAATACTAATGTCTTGAAGTAAGACTTAGATAGTAAAAGACATGGTAAAGGACAAATGTCTTAAAGTGAAACTAAGACAGTAAGAGACAAAGTAATCCTGAAATTGAAAAAGAAAATTGTCTTAAGTAATCCTGAAAAAGTAAAAGACAAATGTCTCAAAGTCAGATTGAGACACTACAAGAAAAATATCTCAAAGTCAGATTGAGAGAGTAAAGACAAATTTAAGGTTTCAAAGTAATCCTGAAATGATAAAAGACAAATATGTCTCAGAGCGTCTAAACTCCATTTTACCATGTACACTTAAGGTTTCATATAAACAAATTATTACCGTTGATCCATTTCAGTTTCAGAGATTAACATTATTGAAATAAATTTTCTATGCCATATTCAACAATTTTTTAGTTATAAGGTGGCAGGCAGTTATAAATGGCAGTGGAAAACGCCTGGTTACATTGTACCCAAGAAAATGCCATTGACCTTCTGCATGTAACTGACATACTTTCTCACACAATCAACTTAGGTTCCAGTAAGACTCAAACATGTACAGGCTATGGAGGTTCCAGTAAGATTCAAACATGTACTGGCTATGGAGGTTCCAGTAAGATTCCTGTACAGGCTAAGTAAGACTCAAACATGTACTGGCTATGGAGGTTCCAGTAAGATTCAAACATGTACAGGCTATGGAGGTTCCAGTAAGATTCAAACATGTACTGGCTATGGAGGTTCCAGTAAGACTCAAACATGTACTGGCTATGGAGGTCCGTCAGTTTCTGATAAAACTGGCTAGATTGATTTCATGATGTTCTAAACATTCAGTCATGGAGGCCTGTCAGTTTCTGATAAAACTGCTAGAGAATAAAATGTCAAAAGAATTATAGCAAATTTTGCCATAAGATATATCTTCACAGCAAACCTATTGTGATAATTTTCCCACATTAAGAGCTTTAGCTGCTGAAAATTTGACTGAGATGCTATATATAATATCCAGTAATTCTGCTTCAAACTAGAACTTTTCTTCTGTTACATGTTTAACTGACAATTCACATCATTCATTGACAAGCATCACTTCTGCATGTCCAGTCATATGCAAGTTTACAAGAGAAATGAAATATATAAGCCCCAGAAGATTATATACATATAAAACATCTATCTTTATTTATTCCATTTGTAGACTAGAAATGTGACATTGCAGCAAAACTAATATAACCAGAAATAAAGGGAGATAAATCTTACATTTGTATATAATGTTCACAGAATACGGTAATAATCTCTTTGTGGTCCCTTGCAAAATCAAAAGACTTCATAATTTTGTTTTGAAGTAAAAATATCAGACATATTTTTGGAATTCCAATTTTTAACATTTCAAATTATATTTGGAGTTGTAGCTGAATTAAGTTTCCTTGAATGTCAAAAGACTATAGTCAATAAAATGTTGAATCCAAACTTAAATTGAAGTAATCATACTGGGAAGTGAACAAAGTAAAACTCACTCCTGATATGAAGATGAAATACATACAATAGATCTTATACCATAATGGATCATACAGTAACGGTAGCTATAGTAGATTAGCAAAGTAATCATATTTATGATTGCACGGTTATCTCCACTTCATAGTGCTATAAACGTAAGAGCGGCAACTTCAACATCATGTAGCAGATCTCCAAAGTAATGTTACAAACATCAATATGATAACAAATGCAGATATGACTTTGATGGTAAAAGTATCAAGGTCAAAACATGAAAAGATTATCACAAGACACAGAAGAACACAGCAATAGTGGCTTGTAAGTTGACAATGATGTTGTTCAGATTGAAAGTTCTGCAAAGTAATAAATTACAACATAAAGGTGTTATTTCACTCTCTTGTTTGTCAGAATATTTTGGAATTGAGGGAAAAAATTTAATGAAACAAAGGACTTTAAAATAATAAGTTTATTTGCCCACAATGACAGATAGCAGGGTGATATTCAATAAAATGATCACATGCACAGAAATGGATGCATGAATGGTTTGTTTTACTAATATGTGGTAATTAAGTGTAACCGCTATTAACCCTTATCCTGCAAAACATGTCAATATACGATTTTACAATACCCTCTGCCACTGCCAAACATGTCAATATATGATTTTACAATACCCTCTGCCACTGCCAAACATGTCAATATATGATTTTACAATATCCTCTGCCACTGCCAAACATGTCAATATACGATTTTACAATACCCTCTGCCACTGCCAAACATGTCAATATACGATTTTACAATACCCTCTGCCACTGCCAAACATGTCAATATACGATTTCCAAGTATGCTATAAATACTACAGAATCCTTTGTAAATCACCATTGGTGAATATAAAAAGACATGTCATAGATAAGTCTTTAATCTGATTGGTTGACACACTTTCATCACTAAAATAAAAACCGAATGACTTAAATGACCTTTAGAATCTCGCTTCTGAGAAAATGAAAGTATTACAAATGGGGTCTGCATCGCTTTGTTCACTGTGCGATAATGGAATTTGGAGTTATATTTCAGTAGTTACAACTGGGAGGAGGAATACGATTTCATCTGATTTGAAATAGGAGACTTAGATGTAAATTCAACACAAGTTCTCAGAAAACTCCTATGGATAAGTCACCGACCGACAGGATTATTCTGGGCATTGACGAGGACTACTAAACCAAAATTGCCTCGCTACTGGTAAACACTCATTTCACTGCGACACCAGGACTTCCGTGCTATGTACCTGACAACAGTAATCTTTTAGACTTTATTTATTGTTAAAAAAAACCATGTGGGAATCTTTTGTTTAGTAGACAAATCGCTGTCTCAAATTTAATTAATTTTGGTGAGCATCTAAAGCCACAATGTCGGACATTGGCCGCGTCGGTTTCACGCATGCCAACTCATTGAAATATAAGTGATGAAACCGACACTTTCTAGATGCAAACTGGAACCGAGAGAACAAACGCAAAGAGAGAACAAAGCAAACATGAGGCAAAATTAAATGATTTGACAGTACATCATTGTCACAAATAAATTTGCTGAAGTCAGCCAAAAAGATGTGTGTTACCTTGATAGAGGATTAAGATTCAAAATCAATGCAAAAAACAGTACAACATAGTGTCAGGTATCGAAGGCTGTTTATGTTACAAACATGATGAATTTGCATAGATTGTTGCATGAATTAAGTATAAAAATAAAACTGCAGTTGCAGTTAAATTTGTGTTTTAACTAATTCAATGGATAAAGTGGGTCGGTATAATATAATAAATATATAACATTCCTGACCACCCCTTGAAAATCAACTGTCAACCTTATCTTTGCCTTGGTTGACAATGCATTTCCTTGGGGTGACAATTTCCACTACCACCTGATCAGGAATGTTATATTAATATAATATCATACTTCAATAATCATGGTCAGTACCAAGGTCAGCAACTGATAGAATACATAAAATTCTTGGTATCATAAGTATTCTGAATCATTGAACTGGATACACATAGTACTACAATTATAAACTCTAGTAGCCAAATGCCCATACCATTTTAATGGACATGATGTACTCAGAGAGGCAGCATAAACTCTTGCATCCAATTATTCAAATTATTTTACAGGGCATTTTTAACATAACTATACACTTATGACCAGATGTGCCCCAAATTATCTTCAGAAACATATTCAAATTACAAGAAACACTTGTATCCATGTGTCTTAAATTAAAATCTTTCTATTGGACATACTTTATTTTTCTGTAGTAAATTCATGTAGCCAAGAGTCTGAAATCATTTACTGAACGCCCCTTTACTCAGTATGCTCTTTCAGCCAACAGTGGCTGCAATCATTCCTTTTTACTCTAGTAAGCTCTTTCAGCTGACAGTGTCTGTAATAATTTATGCTGGATCCCACTGTCATATAACAGATAATTCTGCCACTAATCCCAAATATTTATCTTCACATAATGATATCAAATCTTCTCAAATCGGTATACATAAAAGAGAGGAACCTTGGATCCCTAATCTATATACCAATATACATCTTTGGTTAAAATGTATGCTGTGTTTGAAAACCAGAATTAAAGTGATGGATATTTAAATTGTTTGTTCATTTTTCTGTAACATTATCAATGAATTTTGTTTTTCCACCTAACATTTTCACACAAACATTTTTAATACGTAAACTGTTGTTTGAGCCCTGTTGTTTGAGCCTTCTGACGTACTAGCGACTACACACAACTACATACACAGTACAAATCCAATAATCTGATCTATTTCTGGTGCACAGTTGTCTATGTCAGTTTTCTGTTCAACATCAGACATACAGATCAAAGAGATAACTGTAATTATCTATACAGACAGACAATACACACAATAAGTATTCATTAGTTTGTCAGTCACACTTTTAATGGCACTCTTACCCAAAAAGTTTGGCTCAAGAATTACCTTCTTCAACTGTATTATCAGACAAAACCTCTCTAAACAACACTAAAGCTTTCTAAACAACAGAAACTAAATAAATGCCAATCTAACACTCTAGTCTGGTAAACTTTGATCAAGTGTATTGCTATATTAAACTCATAAGCCCTAAAGACACATTTGGACTGGTCTGTGTCATTGATTTTCAGTATAGTCCATTATTTTCAGGGGTATATGGGTTAAAATCTAACTAAAAGTGTAAACTATATTGATATATTTGTGGGGTAATGAATGGTAGATATACAGATGCAGTTATTGCCTCAGCATTGTGCTCATGGCGTGACCATGGTCCCCTAGGTTTGACATGTTTTGGCTAGTGTTGGTTGTCTCTTGGAATGTTCATAGTTTTGTGGTGGTCAGTTCAGCTCTGTTATGGTTCACATAGTAACCCTACATTTTAGAGCTATCTGCAGTATTTTGGAAGAATAATTAAACATGTTTAATATTATTAGCAGCATCCCTTGACACTCATGTGACCTGAGGAGACATGTAGAAATATGTAAATCAGCTGGTATTTTTGTGGTTCCTTGCATTGTTCAAGTGGCACCAAACCTATGAACCACATAAGTGGGAAAGAGATACGAGTTCTGTATCACCGTACAGTAAACAGTTTTCAATGAACAAAGGTCAAGGACATGATATATCATTGAAGATGTTCTCTTACATATTGTAGTATGTAGAGTCTTAAGTTTATTTCAGCTTAAATCTAAATTTTTGATAATTAATTGATGAGAAAAACATCTCTAAGACAACTGTAATATCAACAACAAAAGCCGACAAAAATGGATATTTTCTGTGCATGGGCTTTATAAAGGGAACTGAAAAAGTATTTTATAAGGTAAAAGCTTATTTCATATCCATGTATCTTAATTAGTACTGCAGTTTTGAAAACAACACAATAAATGATGTAAACACAAACATCATGATAGATAAAATAATACATGTAGATAAAATTTTATGAAATTTGGTGAAAGAACATCTTTAAGGCAATGAATTATACAATTAATGATCAAAAAGTACTTACCATATTTGACCCATTAAGCACCTAAGGTGCTACAAAAATTAGGGAAAAGGGGTGGGCGCTTATTGGGGCCAATTAATAGTCAATTGACGTAAAACATTTAATTCTTTATACGGCATGGTGATAAAATTGTTGTAGAACATTAATCATTTTTCTTCTGTTGCTGGGGGCAACATTTAAACCGTTTTTTACATTTTATTAGTCCAAATTTCCTCATCACCTGGCAAGAAAAGATACAAAATCGTCTGTAAAAATATTTGAATAATTCAGAACTATCGGGGGAGGGGTGTTTAAAGGGATATGGGCACTTACTGGGTTAAATATGGTAAGTACAAAAGGAAGATGAAACTTTGTATGGTACTGCCACTTCTAATAAAGTCTTAATAACATTCAATGAAACATGAGCAATTGGAAATACAGACAAATAGACAGACAGACAGACAGACTTCTAGTATACCCCCAACAAGAAAAGACAAAACTTGATCGATATTTAGAAACACACTATTCAACAAGTTCAATAAGTTAACTAGGACAAAGTGATTACCATGTATCACTCACTGTAGAGCCTGCCCTTATCAATGTCGATGTGATATAATGTAGGGCCTGCCCTCATCAATGACAATGTAATATAATGTAGGGCCTGCCCTCATCAATGACAATGTGATATAATGTAGGGCCTGCCCTCATCAATGACAATGTGATATAATGTAGGGCCAGCCCTCATCAATGACGGTGTGATATAATGTAGGGCCTGCCCTCATCAATGACAATGTGATATAATGTAGGGCCTGCCCTCATCAATGTCGATGTGATATAATGTAGGGCCTGCCCTCATCAATGACAATGTAATATAATGTAGGGCCTGCCCTCATCAATGACAATGTGATATAATGTAGGGCCTGCCCTCATCAATGACAATGTGATATAATGTAGGGCCAGCCCTCATCAATGACGGTGTGATATAATGTAGGGCCTGCCCTCATTAATGACAATGTGATATAATGTAGGGCCTGCCCTTATCAATGTCGATGTGATATAATGTAGTGCCTGCCCTCATCAATGACAATGTGATATAATGTAGGGCCTGCCCTCATCAATGACAATGTGATATAATGTAGGGCCTGCCCTCATCAATGACAATGTGATATAATGTAGGGCCTGTCCTTATCAATGACGGTGTGATAAAATGTAGGGTCTGCCCTTATCAATGACGATGTGATATAATGTAGGGCCTGCCCTCATCAATGATGGTGTGATAAAATGTAGGGCCTGCCCTTATCAATGAGGGTGTGATAAAATGTAGGGCCTGCCCTTATCAATGACGATGTGATATAATGTAGGGCCTGCCCTCATCAATGAGGATGTGATAAAATGTAGGGCCTGACCTTTATCAATGACTTGATAAAATGTAGGACCTGTCCTCATCAATGAGGGAGTGATATAATGTAGGGTCTGCCCTTATCAATGACAATGTGATAAAATGTAAGGCCTGCCCTTATCAATGACAATGTGATAAAATATAGGGCTTGTCCTCATCAATGATGGATGTAGGACATGCCCTCATCAATGACAATGTGATAAATGTAGGGCCTGCCCTCATCAATGACAGTGTGATAAAATGTAGGACCTGCCCTTATCAATCACAATGTGATATATTGTAGGGCCTGCCCTTATTAATGACGATGTGATAAAATGTAGGGCCTGGCCTTTATCAATGACTTGATAAAATGTAGGACCTGTCCTCAACAATGATGATGTGATAAAATGTAGGGCCTGCCCTTATCAATGACAATGTGATCAAATGTAGGGCCTGCCCTTATCAATGACAATGTGATAAAATGTAGGGCCTGTCCTTATCAATGAAGATGTGATAAAATGTAGGGCCTGACCTCGTCAATGATGATGTGATAACATGTAGGGACTGTCCTTATCAATGATGACTAGATAAAATGTAGGACCTGCCCTCATCAATAACGGTGTGATAAAATGTAGGGCCTGCCCTTATCAATGACGATGTGATAAAATGTAGGCCCTGCCCTCATCAATGATGATGTGATAAAATGTAGGGCCTGACCTCATCAATGATGGTGTGATAAAATGTAGGGCCTGCACTTATCAATGACTGATAAAATGTAGGGCCTGCCCTCATCCATGACAGTTTGACACCAATGTAATTTAATTATTGAAATTGGACAATGATAAAAACTTACAGTGGGTATCACAAACAGACACCATACTAAGTTTCAATGAGTTTTAATTAGCAGTTACAGAGCAAGTACTGAAAAACAGACAGATCACCACAGTGTGTCTGACACTTAGTCAGGGTACTATCTAGGACAAAATGCATATTAAATACAATGTAGGTGCTTTGTGAAGAGTAAAGTTTTATTTTCTATTACTTCAGAGAAACAAAATATTTGTTTTTTATTAGGAAAACAAAACGTTTTAATAAATATTTTTCTTTATGTCTTGAGAAAAAATAAAATTAAGTAATAATTACACAGCATTCAAAGGACATCCTCATCTATGCACTACAAGAACAAAAGTCTTGAAGCAATTATTCTTAATTGCGTCACACTTAGTTTTCTTGTAAGCTGTTTGCACCCATATCTACCATCATTAGAAAGCAAAGTATTCTTGAGTTACCATCGTTATAGTCTACAGGCAAGGCTACAAAAAAGTCTTGATTGGAATACTATGACTAATTACTTACAAAAACTGACCAATCAGAAATGAAAAATAATTAACCCATTTTTATATTCCTACTTCACTGTCCATCTGATTGTGGACAAATGATGACCAGTACTTGATAGTAGACAAGGCTTGACCAATATTTGATTTGTAATTTGAGATTTGATACAGATCAGTCAATACAGGGATATTATTACCTGATGAAAGATAATGCTATCCTAATTGTCCATCTTTAAAGTAATAAACACAATTATCCCAGGCTAATGAACTACTTCATCACAGTACTTGATAATGTAATTTGTCCTGATAATTCTAGTAAGCTGTATGTTGACCATTAATTAGCATGATATTCACACCACAGAAAATTCTAAGACAACTTCGATGATTTTGCCATTTTACAAGAGGACATACAGAAACAGAGAATATATTCACCTTGTCTCAATTCGAAGGACAGGAAACCGACCTGACGTCGGCTTGACTCAAACTCACGACCTCACGATCAAGAGTTACTATTTAGCTTGAAAAATTCATTAAATTTTAAATTTGCCCTCTTACCTAAAGGCCAAAATAGTGAAAATAACACAGAAGTGAACATTACTGAGCAAACAATAGTGCATACTGTGAAAATATAAGTATAATGTTGATATGGTTGGACATGATGCATTACATATAGAATAAAAATTTGATACTTTTCCTGATGAAGAAATAAGTAAATACAAAAGGATATGTGGATAGGCATCGACTGAACTTTGCCCAGAGATGTAACAAACCTGACTGGTGTACAACAGAACATTGCTCTTTTTTGTTTGTAATTATACTTGTGAGAGGAAGAAAAACTAAGTCATGTGTGTCAAAATGCACAATGTCTAACTTTAGATGACTAAGCAAGAAATATGGTCTTGAAATTTAATCAAGCTAACTGAGAAAAATAAGCAAAGATAAGAAGTTAACTGGTCTATAAATAACCAGACCTTTATTTTTCTGCTCATTTGTTAACAAACCACTGTCTAAAAATATCACACATTCTTGCCTCTGCTATCTGTGGAATCTGTAGTAGCCCTTATCTAAACTCGAGCAGATGTAGTCAATTAATGGATGGCATCACATGCATAAATCATAGACTTACAATCTACACAGCAGGATAGAATAGCAGTTGAAAGTGACCATAATGATGTATTGATGTCTAATTGACCATACCGGTCAAATGTTTATTTACTTTTCTTTTGGATGCACAACAAGCAGGGATAAAGCATGAAACCAAAGATACCTCCAGTACATATAGGCAATCATAGACGGACATTGGCACAGACACATATAATAGTTTTATTTTGTAATATGTGTTTACATATATGTAAATAAGATATAGAAAATTTCCACAAAATATTCAATAATGTCAATAACCTGATCTAACAGAAATAACATTCATAACTTATGTAATAAAAAAACATTTCCACATAATAAATAATAATACATTTTCACCAGTTCCAACTAAACCAATTAAAGAATCAATTCTAACTTATTTTAATTACTGTTGTTGTTTACATCCCACCAAGAATCTTTATCTTATATGGAGATGTCACCAACTTTAAGTGAGGTACCACAAATATGGACCTGTGCTATTGACTGGAGACAATACAGCAAGGGTTCCTTAATGTCCATGCTGTGACATAAGACCTCAGATTTTTATCTCAACCAAAGATTCATGACTTTCAATGTTTATGACATACACTTGGCAGAGGAACTATCAGTATCCTTTTTTTTATTTTGAAAGTGTTGGGTATGACCCAGTTGCTTGATTTGATTTGAATTTTTGTTTTACGCCATACTCAACAATCTTTCAGTCATATGATGGTGTCCAGTTTTTATTGGTGGAGGAGAAACCCCGGTTACCCGGGTAAAGACCATCAACCTTCCTGCCAGAAAACTGGCAAACTTTCCCACTTAATTCGAAATGACCCTAGCGGGATTCGAACCAGAGGTGAGAGGCCATGTGATTTAAAGCGCAATGCTCTAACCACTCAGCCAAAGAGGCCCCGACCAAGTCCCAGGAATCAGACTAGGGACCTCCAGCTTGGGAATCCAACACTCTACCACCAGATCAGCACAAATTTTAACTTTATCTAATAAACATCCTTTTCTGATAAAATGGTCTCTTTCAACTAGTTTCAAAGAAATAATAATTCTAAGAGTTTTAATGAATTAATACATGCCCTACCTATGAATCTATAATTAAGTGATTAAGCAATTACCACCTTTAATCAAAACATTAACAAAACTGACAGTTGGAACCCCCCTCCCCCAAGGTTCCATAGGTAGACGACTAACAAGCATTCAATAATCAATAAATCAATACTTGTTCTCTACCTACAAATACAAGAAAACATTCTAAATCTTACCTATAGGGATAGGAACAACATTTTCATCTCATCTATAAATAACAAGTCTCATTTCACCTATAGGAACACAATTCTCATCTTACCAAGAGTAACAACATTCTCATCTTACCAAGAGTAACAACATTCTCATTTTACCAAGAGTAACAACATTCTCATTTTACCAAGAGTAACAACATTCTCATCTTACCAAGAGTAACAACATTCTCATTTTACCAAGAGTAACAACATTCTCATTTTACCAAGAATAACAACATTCTCATCTTACCAATAGTAACATCTTCTAAACTAATACCCTATGTAGCTGTACTGTAGGAAACTCTTACTGCATTGACATCGGTTTGTAGCAGTGGTCAAAATTGTAGCACTTCCCCTACCACTGGTGAAATCTCTGTTTAAGTGAAACATTCCTAGGTGACATAAAACAACATCAAAACAATCAAATGCATGCCAATTTACAATGGCTTGTGGCCAGTGAATCATCTAGGTAAAATAAACACATCTCCAATGAATGTGATAGAAATGATCATAAAATTTATATGAAGAGCTACAGATTACTGAGAAGAAATTTTGCTTTACTATCCTTCTCTGTTTGTTTAGAACTGAATGAATCCATCTTGTACTTCAGCTATCATTATTGGCTGTGTGCATCAGTTGATATTATCCACTTTATGTCAATTCTCACTCTGTATTTTAACTGATGCTATGCACTTTGTAATCCATCCTATACTCCAGTTACTTACTGTGATTATGTCAATTCTCACTCTGTATTTCAACTGATGCTATCGCCTCTGTAATCCATCCTATACTCCAGTTACTTACTGGGATTATCCACTTTATATCTATGTCAATTCTCACTCTGTATTTTAACTGATGCTATGCACTTTGTAATCCATCCTATACTCCAGTTACTTACTGTGATTATCCACTTTATATCTATGTCAATTCTCACTCTGTATTTCAACTGATGCTATCGCCTCTGTAATCCATCCTATACTCCAGTTACTTACTGGGATTATCCACTTTATATCTATGTCAATTCTCACTCTGTATTTCAACTGATGCTATCGACTTTGTAATCCATCCTATACTCCAGTTACTTACTGTGATTGTCCACTATATATCTATGTCAATTCTCACTCTGTATTTTAACTGAAGCTATCCACTTTGTAATCCATCCTATACTCCAGTTACTTACTGTGATTATCCACTTTATATCTATGTCAATTCTCACTCTGTATTTCGACTGATGTTATTATATGACTCGTGGACTTTCCTTCTGCTGATTGGTTTAACCATGACAATTTGTATTGATAAATCCAAATAATAATCGTAGAAGCGCTACTTTCATTTATTCAACAGTCCAGAGGGCCGTGGATTGTTATGTTGCCCTCTCATGCTTCCTTAGTCAATCATCATATAATAAAACAATCACTGACTTCAGTTTTGGGTGACATAAGTCATTAATTGTATATATCACCTCTGTAATCCATCCTATACTCCAGTTACTTACTGGGATTATCCACTTTATATCTATGTCAATTCTCACTCTGTATTTCAACTGATGCTATCGCCTCTGTAATCCATCCTATACTCCAGTTACTTACTGGGATTATCCACTTTATATCTATGTCAATTCTCACTCTGTATTTCAACTGATGCTATCCACTTTGTAATCCATCCTATACTCCAGTTACTGGGATTATCCACTTTATATCTATGTCAATTCTCACTCTGTATTTCAACTGATGCTATCGCCTCTGTAATCCATCCTATACTCCAGTTACTTACTGGGATTATCCACTTTATATCTATGTCAATTCTCACTCTGTATTTCAACTGATGCTATCGCCTCTGTAATCCATCCTATACTCCAGTTACTTACTGGGATTATCCACTTTATATCTATGTCAATTCTCACTCTGTATTTCAACTGATGCTATCCATTTTATATACTGGTGGTTCTGAGTACCTATGTTTTTTATTTGATGTTTATTATTTTTCACTATGTACTTCAGCAAAAGTACATGCAATTCACAACATCTTTTCATTGACATAATCCATCAGGTACTTTGATTGATAGATCATGCTCAGTATTTGCATATTTAAAACTTTGAGTATTCCAAAGTGTACTTTTTTCAGTTTTTACTTGACTGCAATCTTATAAATTGGTCTATGTACTATGTAAACCATAGAGATGTACATTACCATGTGACACCTCTCACTATAGAATAAATAAGTCAGTTATCACACATCATCATAGCTTCTGAAGTTGATTTTAATCTTTGTATTCCCCCCAAGGCTTCAATATGCTTTATATCAGAATATATAGTGACCAGATCTTCATCAGAAAATATAACATTTACAGCCTTCTTTATCTTCACCATAATGTTACAACATTATTTAACCAAAGAACTTAAAATTTAATGAATTCTCAGAATATTTCACGTCATCTTTCTGAACAAATCAAATTCTGTCTTTTCATTAGTCAGAGCTTCTCCCATGTCGGCAGGTATCAATTGTGATGTCAAGTCTTTACGTGAGAAAACAACGTCATTTTCAAACAAACATATGATGTCACAATTAAATGACATCACAATCCATACCTGCTACAAGGGATGGTAACTCAGACATTACCATTAGGGTTAAGGAAATGATTAATTAAACTGCCTAACATTTATGTGTCATTAGTAACAAAGGCTTGGAATATATTCTTGCAGTTGGTATATCTTTTCTAAGAATGCCAATGTAAGCAAATCTATGATTTTAGACAGAAATAGCTTACCATTAAGACATTGTCAAGGTCAAGGTTAAAGCACAACTATTTGATGCTCAGATATGTTAGTAACATCAAAACATAGAGGAGGTCAGAAGGCGTCATGTAACCCATTTATATCTATGCATTAAAATATGTTACATAACCCATTATTATCTAAGTATAAAAGTACTGGTATCAAAAGTGTTTCTAAAGATGAGTGTAAATATCAGACACAAGGTTAATGTTGTGAACAAACATGCAAGTTAAATCTGCTCAAGGGATACAATCTATATACCTGTCACTTTTCCACTGGACTTTCCTGGAACAGGACCAATTGTATGACTTGGACTGATCCATTTGTATGACATGGACTGGTCTTTTTGTATGACTGGAACAAGTCCATTTGTATGACTTGGACTGGTCTTTTTTGTATGACTGGGACAGGTCCATTTGTATGACTTGGACTGGTCTTTTTGTATGACCGGGACAGGTCTATTTGTATGACTCTATCAATATGACCTTTCCAGGACAGAATTTGCATGACTGTGTCTGTTAACCTCACCTTCCCAGGACTAAAGTCATATGACTATCTCTATCAGAATGATATTCTCGGGACTAAAGTCATATGACTATCTCTATCAGCATGACCTTCCCAGCACTAAAGTCATATGACTATCTCTATCAGCATGGTCTACTCGAGTCTAAATTCATGCCTTTCTCTATTAGCATGACATTCCCAGGACTAATGTCATATGCCTGTCTCTATCAGTATGACATTCCTAGGACTAAAGTTATATGAGTATCTCTATAACCATGACCTTTCCAAACCTAAAGTCATATGACTGTCTTTATCAATACAATATTCCAGGACCAAACCATATGCTTCTCTCTGTCAACAAGACATTACAAAACAAATAAATGACCAAGAACTAACCTTACAATTAAAACATTTCTCTTCTGAATTCCAAGGCCTTTTATCACTAGCTGTTTCCTGCATTGGATTGTAACTTGCAAATTATAACCACTGAGAAAATCATTGCCCTTCACATATTCAACAATACTGCACACAGCTTAGCATGGTGAACAAAATGGCAGTTATTTCACTGCAGAAGCCACTAGTTTCTTGTTGTTATAGGTTCCAAACTTGCATTCCCTGAATGTCTCTGATGTTCTCGGATTACGCCATGCCATAACATGTTCTTACTACAAAGTATTTGTAGTGCAATTTGTATGTGCAACAAACGCAGCCCATGTGGAAACATGAAATAGACCAGATTACTGTGTTTACATAGAATCAGTTGCATTAAACTCCCAAAACTTTTTAAAGTGATGTTTTTGTGCATTGAATCTCTTCATTAATTTCTTTGCTTTATGTATAAATGAGAGCGTTAACATGTAATCTCACATATATACTATTACTTTAACAATATCAATATATATATATATATATATATATATATATATATATATATATATATTGGAATCTCAATATCTCAAAATTCATGGGACTATCTCTAGTACTACTTCGAGATATCCAGAATTAGCAATAACCAGAATCTTAAATAATATATTCATCTATCCTTAAAAATTGGATAAAAATCTGAATAGCATTAGCCTGACAGTACCATCACTATCAGCTGACAGGTTAAAGAACTTTTTGGACTGATCTTCAGCCAACTGCTTTTCTGTCCAAAACTTCCAATTTCTTTACATTTCTACCAAAAGCACAAACTTCCAATTTCTTTACATTTCTACCAAAAGCACAAACTTCCAATTTCTTTACATTTCTACCAAAAGCACAAACTTCCAATTTCTTTACATTTCTACCAAAAGCACAACTTCCAATTTCTTTACATTTCTACCAAAAGCACAACCTTCCAATTTCTTTACATTTCTACCAAAAGCACAAACTTCTAATTTCTTTACAATTCTACCAAAAGCACAAACTTCCAATTTCTTTACATTTCTACCAAAAGCACAAACTTCCAATTTCTTTACATTTCTACAAAAAGCACAAACTTCCAATTTCTTTACATTTCTACCAAAAGCACAACTTCCAATTTCTTTACATTTCTACCAAAAGCACAAACTTCCAATTTCTTTACATTTCTACCAAAAAGCACAACTTCCAATTTCTTTACATTTCTACCAAAAGCACAAACTTCCAATTTCTTTACATTTCTACCAAAAGCACAACCTTCCAATTTCTTTACATTTCTACCAAAAGCACAAACTTCCAATTTCTTTACATTTCTACCAAAAGCACAAACTTCCAATTTCTTTACATTTCTACAAAAAGCACAAACTTCCAATTTCTTTACATTTCTACCAAAAGCACAAACTTCCAATTTCTTTACATTTTTACCAAAAGCACAAACTTGCAATTTCTTTACATTTCTACCAAAAGCACAAACTTGCAATTTCTTTACATTTCTACCAAAAGCACAACTTCCAATTTCTTTACATTTCTACCAAAAGCACAAACTTGCAATTTCTTTACATTTCTACCAAAAGCACAAACTTGCAATTTCTTTACATTTCTACCAAAAGCACAAACTTGCAATTTCTTTACATTTCTACCAAAAGCAGAGTTATTTTCTGATTAAGCTAGTCTGACTGTGTACATGTACCGGTACACTTAAATTACCTCATATCTGTGTACATGTACCGGTACACTTAAATTACCTCATATCTGTGTACATGTACCGGTACACTTAAATTACCTCATATCTGTGTACATGTACCGGTACACTTAAATTACCTCATATCTGTGTACATGTACCGGTTCACTTAAATTACCTCATATCTGTGTACATGTACCGGTTCACTTAAATTACCTCATATCTGTGTACATGTACCGGTTCACTTAAATTACCTCATATCTGTGTACATGTACCGGTACACTTAAATTACCTCATATCTGTGTACATGTACCGGTACACTTAAATTACCTCATATCTGTGTACATGTACCGGTACACTTAAATTACCTCATATCTGTGCATTGTTTTGACAGTACCCAATCCTCCAGCGATATATAGGCCAACTGCTTAAGAAGTACTTCTTGTCATGCCTAATTAACATTAACTGCAATTAATACCATCTCTTTTGATACCCCAATAGACAATGATTAATTCTTAATAATCCTTTCATTAGATTTAAAACTTGGTAAACTTCTCTACGTGTTGATGTGTCAGATGAAGAACAGACAATATGAGGCCGCTTATATCACTAATGATTGAATCTCATATCATCCAAAGATAATGGAGCTGGCCTGGCTCAGTCGGTAGCATGCTCGACTCTGGATCTTGAGGTGGTGAGTTCGAGTCCCGCCGGCGACAGGTTGGTTTCCTGTCTTTCGGATGAGACAGTAAAAACTGGAGGTCCCGTGTCACAATAGGTGTCGGCACGTTAAAGAACCCTCACTGCTCAATGGTCGTAAGTGCCGAGCATAGGCCAAAATTTGAAGCCCTTCACCGGCATTTGGTGACGTCGCCATATGAGTGAAATATTCTTGAGTGGGACGTTAAACAACAATAAACAAACAAACAAATCAAAAGATAATGTTAAGTGATAAAAGTCGTAATTTACCCCTAAAAGAAAGAGAGAATGAGTATGACATGGTTTGACATGTACATGCATGCAACTCACAACGATTGTTTGCTGCTTATATCACCAACAAATAAAAAGTTTATCAACAATAAATTGGTCTTGAAAATATTTATGCAATGGATAAAAGCAACATTCATAAATTTTAATGCAATTAGCATTTGACAGAATTCGGCTTAGGTCAGAAAATGTGTTTTGCAAGTTTAACCTGTATTTGTCTATATACTTATCATTTCTATCAAACCAACCTAGTACTTAATATTTTTTTAACCTTTTTTTTATAATTTTTTGTTAATTAGATATATACATATTACACAAGAAAAATCATATAAGGACCTTACCTGTAATAACAATGATAGGAACTAAATAAATAATATGAAGATTTTTTTTAAAAGGATTTTTAATTTTGGCCAATGAAAATTGAATTTTGTCAATGATTTGGCCAATACATTTTCAGGGCTGACACTGTTTGACCTAATTATTTTTTAAGAAATATAGTCAGCGAAATATGCACAATGCTACCTCTTTGGAGGTGTGAATCTACCTCTTTCTGGTCATCAGAGGTTAACATGTCTGATATGAGTCAGTTGTAGCTTGTTTATGTAGCCATTTTTCTTTGATTTCTGTACTAACAAACCTAATATTCTAGCAGTAAGCTGACCAGAACACATTCCAGACTGACCACAATCTAGCATACCTGTACACTCATGTATATCTGACAATAACACATCCATGGGTAATATACTGACCACGAAGTATACATACACTGGTGTGAAACTGACCTATTACATACATGAGCAGCAGACTGACCACAAAGTATACATGTACACTGATGTAAAACTGAACATATCACATACAGTGGTAACAGACTGACCACAAAGTATACATGTACACTGATGTAAAAGTGACCATAACACATAAATAGGCAGCAGACTGACCACAAAATATATATGTATTGGCAACATCTGACCATAGCACATACATGGGTAACAGACTGACTACAAAGAATACATGTACACTGATGTAAATCTGACAAATACACATACCAAAAAAACCAGACTGACCATAAAGAATACATGTACTTTGGCATAAAACTGACCGTAACACATACATGGGCAGCAAACTGACCACAAAGAATACATGTATGTGGAGTATCATCACATCTATATACAGGTATGTTGTATTTGGAGTATCATCACATCTATACACAGGTATGCTTGGAGTATCATCACATCTATATACATGTATCCTGTGTTTCGAGCATCATCACATCTATATACAGGTATGCTGTATTTGGAGTATCATCACATCTATATACATGTATCCTGTGTTTCGAGCATCATCACATCTATATACAGGTATGCTGTATTTGGAGTATCATCACATCTATATACAGGTATGCTGTATTTGGAGTATCATCACATCTATATACAGGTATGATGTATTTGGAGTATCATCACATCTATATACAGGTACGCTGTATATGGACAGCAGACTGACCACAAAGAATACATGTACACTGATGTACCATAATATATCATATTTATTTATAGGTAAATAAATGAATTATCACCATATTTATTTATACACAGGTATGATGACATGCACAGGTATGCTGTATATGGAATACCTCCAAATTTATACACAGGTATGCTGTATATGGAATATCACCACATTTATACACAGGTATGCTGTATATGGAAAATCACCACATTTACACACCGGTATGCTGTATATGGAGTATCATCACATATATACACAGGTATGCTGTATATGGAATATCACCACATTTATACACAGGTATGCTGTATATGGAAAATCACCACATTTACACACCGATATGCTGTATATGGAGTATCATCACATATATACACAGGTATGCTGTATATGGAATATCACCACATTTACACACAGGTATGCTGTATATAGAGTATCATCACATATATACACAGGTATGCTGTATATACAGGTACAGGTCTACCAAGGTAAATTGTCACATGTTTACAAACACAAGAGTCTAAAGCAAATCATAACAGGAGTGACAAGCTACTTGTCATCACAAAAGTATTAGAGATTCAGGAATGCATAGAGTCAGTGCAAGGTAATATGCTTCATCTGTACATTTTTTAGATGGTAGAAAATATCATATTGGTTTTTGATTGAACCTGGATTTGCCATTTCACCTTGGTAGACCTATATGCTGTATGTGGAGTATAGTCACATATATACACAGGTATGCTATATACACAGGTATGCTGTATACACAGGTATGCTGTATATGGAATATCATCACATATATACACAGGTATACTGTACATGGAGTATCATCGCATATATACACAGGTATGCTGTATACACAGGTATGCTATATATGTAGTATCATCACATACATGTATATACACAGGTATGCTGTATACACGGGTATGCTGTATATGGAGTATCATCACATATATACACAGGTATGATGTATACAAAGGTATGCTGTATATGGAATATCATTGCATCTATACACAGGTATGCTATATACACAGGTATGCTGTATACACAGGTATGCTATATATGGATTGTCATCACATACATGTATATACACAGGTATGCTGTATATGGATAATCATCACATATATACACAGGTATGCTGTATACACAGGTATGCTGTATATGGATAATCATCACATATATACACAGGTATGCTGTATACACAGGTATGCTGTTTACACAGGTATGCTATATATGGAGTGTCATCACATACATGTATATACACAGGTATGCTGTATACGGAGTATCATCACATATATACACAGGTATGCTGTATATGGATAATCATCACATATATACACAGGTATGCTGTTTACACAGGTATGCTATATATGGAGTGTCATCACATACATGTATATACACAGGTATGCTGTATACGGAGTATCATCACATATATACACAGGTATGCTATATACACAGGTATGCTGTACATGGATTATTATCATTCTTTTATTGTCTCACCTTGAAAGGTCTGTCACTATCAATTCCTATATCATAATCAATATTATTAATAATTATATTTAATACCACAGACCATAATATACTGGTCTAACATGATAGAGAGGAACATACTATTATCATATCTGGGGGTGAGAGGGTCAAAGGAATCTAAGATATGGCTTGAACATGGACTAAACACTATAACCTAGTCACTGCATTAAATTGTAAAAATATACATCAGCTGTAAGCATTCATTTTGTATGTATTTCCTCTACAGCAAACCTTAAACACTTATAAAGTACCAGTCAAAAGAATATATTACAAAATATTCTCTGATGTAAGTGATATAGTCTTTTGCTGAACCCAAGAAAATACACAGTTACAGTTCAAGTCAGTATAAAACACTGGGTAAAAATAAAACAACACCTACTGCTATTATCAATGAATTTATACAACTTATTTTTTCAAATAAAATTACTTGAATTTATTCTGGAATCAAACCAAGATGATTCATTTAATGTGAATGTAAATATCCCATGATGGGGCATTCAATTCACCCAAATCAAACACATGTAAAATTCTAAATCTACTGATAACTAGAGATAAGTATAAACTTGTAAAACACAAATCTGATAAGACCAACAGCAGAATTCAACAATATGAAAATATCACTCCAGTCCCAGCAAGACACATCCACACTTATATCTTCAAATATATTTTGGTAATATTTACTATCAGGAAACAGGAGAATTAGCTTGCTCCTAATCACCCTCTTACACAGAAACTCCATTTTTTAGACATAGCAGCTGCACCTTGGAGTAGATAAGTACTGTATTTCCTATATAAGTAGTCATGTTCTCATGACTTCAAAGTGATCTCAATGGTCAACACACAAACACACACACCCTAATTTAGCTGATGACTTCAAATGTCAGCAAACAACAGCACAATACAAATCTATACATCTATGTTAAAATGTGAAATTCTTGAAGTTATAAACATTATCACATAAAATGGTATTCACAACTGATTGATCTCTCTCTATGACCTTGACACATGTTTTTCATTTCCTAACACATCATCTTGGTCTATGGAGATAGAGTATAGGTTAACCAAACAGTAATTCATCAACTCTAGTACTTCATCAAATTTTTATATAATTTGTATTCTCAAAATCAACACCACAAAATCTATTTCTGACCAGAAATTTGTAATTCCATGAAGACCAGTTTGATGATATACCCAAGTATCTAGAAATGTTACCTAAATACAGTACACCTGAACATTTTTTGCTATTTCTGCACTTAGATAAGAGAATAATTGAAAAAAATAAATGCAAAATAAGTCAATCTGATTATCTTTTTGTCCGACAGAAACGTTTCCTAGAAGGTATCTGATCTAATGATACATTTCTGTAATAAGATGGTCATCCTTTGGTCAGTCCAATGTAGCCTGCAGGACACCTACTGTGTCAGTAATCCAAGTAATAGCATTTTGCTCTAGACTCTTGGCGAAGAGAATAAAAAGGATCACTAACAATTTTAGAAGAAGCATACAATTTGTGACAATATATTTCCTGTAAGTCACAAAGTTTTCTATGTTTGTGTTTGTTCCCAGACTGACAGTTGAGTTCATTTGTACTTATACCAGAAGATTTTACCAAGAGGATACCTAACATACTGATAGTATCAGTTTTATTAGAAGGTCCAGACAATTTAGGGTGAAATCCACCTATCTCTAAAATATGTCTCCTTATAATGAACCCTCTAACTACCAGTTACAACAGTAGAAATTATCAGAATCTGGATGCAGATTACAAGTTTGTATCTGTTGCCCATTACCTATGTATTGTAATGTGTGCCAGATTTAAAGTGCAGTTCTTCTGTTGACCAGTTTAAGTATGGTAAATGATACAACTATGGCAGGGGTGTCCACATTCCTTTGTTATTGGTTCATGGGCTGTTTGAGTACGGAATTTTAACAACATTTTATTGAAATTTGGAAATCCAGAAATACACAAAACTATGTGAAAATACAAGAATATCTTCAAATTCATTGTCATTGGACTTCAGTTGGGAAATTTTGACTGCAAATTGTCACAAACATTTATGTGCATTGGGAATCGGAGCGTTATTTTGGCCTCATATGATAGGGTAGAAAATCCCTGTATGGACTAAGATGTGATTGTATATAGAGTGCTTTAACTCATCAACCCCTGAAAAACAATGGACTATGCTGTAAATCAATGACTTAGATCAGTCCAAATGGGTCTCTAGGGGTGAATGAGTTAAATAAAAGTGCATCACTTTGGGTAGTACAACAATACAATCATAACAAGGCCTGATAAAACCTAATATACAAACAATTTGGTGCTAAATTAAGCCCTTTTTCAAAACTGATGACATTTAATAATATAACATGTAAAACTCAGGTCCACAGGGTAACAAAAATAGTACTGGACAGACAAGACAGGGGAAATAAGGTAGTTCTTTGAGTTCTGAAAATATCTACAAATCTGAAAGTTACTTTGTCAACATGTTCCTGTTTTATTAAACTACTTCTGGTAATCACAACCAACATAAGAGCTGTCCTCAATATTCTCTGCAATCACTCTCCTTTGTAGAACATATATATACATATCACTCCATTTTCAATATTGGACACAGCTGTTTCCTGTGTCAGCTTCCGTTTCAAAACTTGTAAATTCTAAAAAGAGGGAAGATGTCCTAATTTAAGTACATTGGCTTGCTAGTTTTAAGTACAATGGTGACCAGTTGTAAAGTGCATTAGCTTGCCAGTTTTAAGTACATTGGATGACCAGTTGTAAAGTGCATTAGCTTGCCAGTTTTAAGTACATTGGATGACCAGTTTTAAGTACATTGGATGACCAGTTGTAAAGTGCATTAGCTTGCCAGTTTTAAGTACATTGGATGACCAGTTTTAAGTACAATGGTGACCAGTTGTAAAGTACATTAGCTTGCCAGTTTTAAGTACATTGGATGACCAGTTTTAAGTACAATGGTGACCAGTTGTAAAGTGCATTAGCTTGCCAGTTTTAAGTACATTGGATGACCAGTTTTAAGTACAATGGTGACCAGTTGTAAAGTACATTAGCTTGCCAGTTTTAAGTACATTGGATGACCAGTTTTAAGTACATTGGATGACCAGTTGTAAAGTGCATTAGCTTGCCAGTTTTAAGTACATTGGATGACCAGTTTTAAGTACAATGGTGACCAGTTGTAAAGTACATTAGCTTGCCAGTTTTAAGTACATTGGATGACCAGTTGTAAAGTGCATTAGCTTGCCAGTTTTAAGTACATTGGATGACCAGTTTTAAGTACAATGGTGACCAGTTGTAAAGTTCATCGACTGAAGGCTGAAAGTTTAAGTACATTGGCTGACAGTTTAAGTACATTGGCTGACCAGTTTTAAGTACATTGGCTGACAGTTTAAGTACATTGGATGACCAGTTTTAGTACAATGGTGACCAGTTTTTAATACACTGACTGGTCAATATAAGTATGTTGGTTGACCAGACAGACTTGTTTGCTGTGTAAACTGTAAAATATTGTTTCTTATGACTGACATGACACAATGTATTAATTCTTCACATTTACACGAAAAACCTCCATACATAATCCGATCCTTCACACGATTTAATGGTAAAAGGTATTACAGAACTCTCAAAATAAGTTTTTGTACTTTAGAAGGTCACCTAGAAAACAACAGGTTCGACAAGAAACACTTAAGTACACAATATTGGTAAACCCAGAAGATGGTAATTGCATCTTAATGTATGTAAATGGGGATATAAAAATGTTGTGTTCAATATGAGCTAAATTATGAAGAAGTACAGAACTTGAATACGACTCCTAGCAACTCTGACGCAAGTGATGTCTTATTACTTTGTCAAAGTGAAGCTTTCTTCATTTTTTTTCCCTTCCTGTTATTTTTATGCCTGAAATTGTTCTAATGTTAGCTCTTACTGGTTTAACACTCATTAGCTCAATCTGATCTCGTAAGAGAATCTTGTCAGTAGAAATGCTATACAACTTTTTGCGACTTTATTACTTTGTGTACGGAGTTAACTTCTGTTCCGAAGTCATCACTTATAGTCATTTAAAATAATGTAAAATTCTTGTGATCTTATTCACAGACAAAAATACATCACCGCTACATACATTTATTTTTTAAAGAATGTAAAATTCTTGTGATGTTATTTCGAGACAGAAATGCCTCATTATTGCATAGTCATTGAAAATAATGTAATTTTCTTGTGACTTTATGTACAGGCAGAAATACCTCATCATTTAAGAGTGGTTTAAAATGTAAATATAATGTGAAATGTATGCGACTTTATTTATAGAATACTTTATTCCCCAACAACATATTAGTCATGTAAAAGAGTGTGAAATTCCTGTGATTATATTTACGGTTGATGGCACTAGGTGGCACCACCATTCTATAAAGTCAAACTAATTGGCATATATAGATCCAAAGTCATGTCTCTATATAAGGGTTTCTTTTTATTCTTTGGTGGAATATAAATTTAAGAATAATTCATCGACCCTGTAGCCACAGTTGGACTCATTCATTTAAAAGAAAGGTAAAGGTCTTTGTTATGATTTAGGAGTGTATGATTTAGAATTCAAATTTTACAATAATCTTACATTCAATATTAACTTGTTCACTCCTGAATTATGATAGTAGACCATTCCATTTATTGATCTGGATGAGTCTAAATGTGATCACAGGGGTTGAGTTAAACAAAAAGGAAAAAAGGTTAAAGCCTTTTTTCAGTTGTTGAAATACAATGAGACTTTAGTGAATACTAATGAGATAGATAATATATGAATCACTGGATCAGAAATCAAGATTTGACTGCTATTAAAACTGTCCATACAAAATGTCAATGTCAAGAACAAAAATGATACTTCCTGAAACAAACATTTAAAAACAAACGATGGCATCAACAGAAAATATAAAAAAAAAATATATGAACACAGAAATAAGAAAATTACTGCTAGAAACAAGAGACAGCATATCAACAGAAAATATCCAAATAGTATGAACACAACCATAAGAAAATTAGTGCCAAACATTAAATCATGCTTCAAAGTTTATGATTCATGTACAACTTAGAAAGTACAAAAACAAGTGATGTAACTAAGTACTTGTACTCCATATGACACCCTAGGAAATCATGCACAATTATATTTATTTTAACTGACTTCATTTGTTTCCAGTAAACTTTGGTAGTGTTCCATTAAATGCAATTGCTGATACTGAGCCAAGTTCTGGGAATTATCTTGCGTACAATAGATTGCAGTAAGAATGAGCTTCACGACATACAGTGTTTTGACATTTACTGTATCTACGCTGGCAACAGGAATGTCAAACCACAATTTGACCTTTTGAAAACTTATTTCAAGATGCTCTTATTCTTCTCCATTAAGTACATTAGTAAGTTTTAAACACCTCACATGTATGAACATTCCAACCTTCTTATACCACTGCTGTAAATGATAGTTGGAAATCTCCAGAGAGAGTATGCCAAGTACTTGTATAGCTATATACCAAAGGTATTTGAAGATCAATATGATTTTATTATGTCAAATTACAAACAAATACATATTTGGCAGTTTATAACAGTATATCTGATTTTGTCTGCCATTTCTAGGTTCATGTACCTTTTTTTTTGTTTTTTTTTTGTTTGGTAAAAAGTACATAATGCAAACTCACTGCATAGACTAAACACCAAAATCAGCAGGAAACTGACATGTTTTATCACACACAAATTAGTTAGAAATCTATGGCGCTTCAACTGCATTTCTTGGTCAGGGCTTTCTTAAACCATTAGCATCATATGTATACTGAAAAAAGAAATTTCTGACCATGAATTAAACAATTGTTTAAACTTGTATCTTATCATACATTTTTCTGTTGCTTTAGTTTACCTGTAAACTAAATTTAGGACTCTTCAGTTTTTATAAATATCATTTTATATTTTAACATAAAACATTACATTACATTTAAATTCACATGTGTGCAAACTACTTTTATGTGACAAAAATTTATATTAAATCTCCAAATTGTCTTCCTCTGATGACTTTTTCCCAAAGTTGGTAGAGAAGGGCCTGTTAACTTATAAGTATTTTCCCCATCTGGTCAACTTTCTTATGCTTCATAAGTATGAGGTACTATATTCACAGGTACTTAATTTTGCTGTGTTTTCTTTGACCGCTAATATAGTGAAATTAAATCTCCTGTAAATAAAAGCAACTATACAGTATATTCGTATTTTAAGGCTAGACACATTTTGGTACAAACTTGCACTATTTTTCCATTCTTACTTAATAAGTAATGTAATTTGATAGAAAGAATGGAATGTTGTCTGCTCTCACAAACATAGGCAGAAGAGAAGAATACTGTCCACTCTTATTCCAAGCTAACAGATATGGAACAAGACAAAGAAATACTGATACAACTTTCTTCAATCAAATAACTAAAAACAATAACTGTTATTAGTTATTCAGTATATTGGCAGTGGGAGATCTGGGTCTACATACTCAAAACTATGAATATTCATAAGTCTGAGAATATTATTAACACAGCTGTTCTGCCAATCAGATTTGAGAGCCATCATGGCTCCATAGTAAAGTGCTCGATTCGCAACTGGAGGGTCGTGGGTTTGAGCCTGGGCAGAGGTTTTCCTGTCTTTCGTATGAGACAGTAAAAATTCAGGTCCCAAGTCACAGTAGGTGTCGGCATGTTAAAGAACCTTCACAGTCACTGCTCAATGTCCATAAGTGCCAAAATTGGAAGCCCTTCACTGGCATTTGGTGATCATCTCCATATGAGAGAAAGATTCTTGAGTGGCACATAAAAGAACAATACAACAACAGCCAATCAGATTTCTAGATAAGTTGAATTTTTTTTTAATCTGAATTGTGTTTTTTGCCACACTCAACAATTTTTCAGTCATACAGTGGCAGTTAATTTTTAGTAGTAGAAGCGAGAAGCAAGATACAATGTACTAGTACCTGGGAAGAGATCACCGGCCTTCCTCAAGTAAACTGGCAACCTTTCTCACAAAATCTGCATAGGATTCAGCTAGACTGGGAACCTGTGCTGACTAGAGGTGAAGGACTTCATGGTTTAAAGTGTGATGCTCTCATCACTTGGCCACAGAGGTCCCAGGGTTGGTTGAAGTTAAGTAAAATTCTAAGACTTGACTTAAACCTAAAGATTAGAGACAATGGGCAACGTTCTTCCTAACCATGCTATATCATAAGACTTCTTTACACTGGCTGTATCAATTGTTCCTTCACTAGCTGATTTGCTTCACACACTGATTTGTTTCACATAATTATTGGCTTCACATAATGATTTGATTCATGTAATGAACTGTTTCATATAATGATTTGCTTCACTAACTGATTTGTTTCACATAATGATTTGTTTCACATAATTATTTGTTTCACATATGATTTGCTTCACTAACTGATTATGATTTGCTTCACTAACTGATTATGATTTGCTTCACTAACTGACTATGATTTGCTTCACATACCAATTTCTTCATATCATGATTCACGTAAGAAGTCATTGGTCTCTCTAATTTGACTTATTATTGTGGTCCTACATCACACAGGACACAACATATTAGATAAGTGCCATTGTATTGATATAGGTACCACTTGTAGTGGTCAAGTGGTAGAGCATGCAACTCACAAGTATCTGGAGTCAGTTCCCTGACTAGGTCATACTAAAGACAATGGTAGGTATGGCACATGAAAGAACCCTCACTGCATTGGCGTCAGTCCATAGCACAGGTCAAAATTTGTGGTACTTCACCAAAAGCTGGTGACATCTCAATATAAGTGAAATATGTAAAGCAACAATCAAACAAACAAAAAACAAAAACTTGACAAAGATCCTCAATGAATGTACAGTAAAACCTGCTATAGCAGACACCCCCATATAAGGATTACCTGTTTATAAAGGCCAGTTTTTTCAAGTCCCTTGACTGCATACTTCAACTAAATTGTACCTGTGTATAAGGGTCACCTGCACATAAAAGTAAATATTTTCTGGTCCCTTGGGTGGCCCCTATATACAGGTTTCACTGTATTTAGTTATTAAACTTCACCTTTAACTGTGAAAACATCAACATTAAGACAAAGTTTGGACAGAAGCAAAATATTACTTCTGTGTTTTTAAAATGCTGTAAAGAGGGGTGAGTCTATGAGTGTTTTTAAAGATACTTGTTCCAAATTGTTTCTCTCCATCTTTTCAACACACAGTATAATTTGCCAAAATGAAACATAAGAAGATGACTACTTCATTAAAAAGTGACTGAAAAAAGCACAAATGTCAAACTTGTTTATATGCCAATATCTGTACATTTATTATTGGTTTATCTATTTATCCATCATTTTAATTTAATTTACACAATTTTGTGTATTTTTTGGCTGGCACCATAAGTAGGTGGTATTGAGCTTGGGTTAGGTCAGACATGATTTGTAAACAAATACCAATCATTATGTTGGTTAGTTAGTCATAAAACATTTCATAACAACTATCATTCTTCAAACAATTTCACCTACCAAAAGGATTTTGCCAAGAACATATTTGCATAAATATGCTATTTACCATCAATATAGCAGAATTTACAGCTTACGTGCATTTTGGGTGAAAAATCACGAGATACAAGAATACAAATATATCTAGTCAAAAATATAATCGGTAGTTTGTATTCAAAGAATGTGTTTTCAAGAAATTGATAAATGGTATGGTATTTATCCGATTAAGCAGTATTCAAATAAACTTTATTAAATCTATTGGCTGCCTATAATGACATTAATATCTAATTTTAGCCACAGCCAATTAAGGTGTTGTTTATATGTGTTTCTTCATAGAAAAAATCCTTTACAAGACAAAATCTCTGACGAACGAACATCAACATTGTAAAGAGAATTCACTGGTCATAAAAAACTGACAAATACAAAAAAAAATATATTCCAGGAAAACAGAAAACATTGAACAATAACAGAAATGTATGTGTTTGTGTAAACAATAAACAGGCTAATGACCCATCACTTTATGTACCTGCAGCAAATATTTATACTGTATATCAGAAGATAACATTTCAATGATATAGGAAGTAGGGTTAGAGCCTTTGGTCATCGGCAGTTAAAATACCCAAGTATCAAAATATTTTTTCTCTCTAATTAGCCATTTCTACTTCCTGTAAGACCATTACGGAAATTACTTGTTTGAACAAATGAAATAAATTCAAATCCACTGTAGTATCAATTTCTCTAACACTAACTGCACTACAATATACATAGTGCAGAAATAAGAATATTTTTTTTAACATTTTACAAATTCTCAATGAAACCTATCATACCTACCACATAGTTAAACATAAAAATAAGAACCTAATAAAATATTGAAAAGTTACTTCTCATAGATCTAATATTGATAAATTATTAGCTTCAAACTCATAATAAGTTTACGTCATATTCTTATATTCAGTATATAGATAAAATATGTATACGCAAATATCAAACTCTTCACTTCTAAATTACGAAAATAGATGACCTACATGCAAGGTGGAATGTATACAGATATACAAATCTTCAACACATAAAAATATAGCGCCTACCTTCACCAAAATTCCAACAACTTCCTTAAAATCACCAGTATCTGCAACTTCAATATCCTACTCCAAAAATCTTGTCAGAATTGTGGGTCAGAAGAGCTCCCTTGGAAGATTTTCTTCCATTTTTCCCTCTAGAACCAGAATCAACTATAAGAAGCCATGGCAGTTAACTGTTTGTAGAGATGGTATACACAGATGTTGAAGCTGCAGTTGTAACCTGACTCTCTTCACCTATCTTTCTTACAGCATACTTCACTTAGTCCTCTCACACCAACATTTTAATTTTAAACTGTTTTGGAGAAGGGCTCAAGGCTGTTTTCCCTTTTTAATCCACTATTCATTAGATATTATGGTAAGAAATTTAACAATTATATGAAAATATCATGTTTCAGAGTCAAAACTCTGAAATTAATAGGCTCTTTTTGGACATACTAGTCTTTATACAAGATCATAAAGACATGAAAATAAACAAATTTTAAGGTTTACATGTAGCTATGAAACTAGTATGTTTACATGACCAACTTCTTTTCTGGTTTGAACTTGTTTTAAACTTTTTCACCGTTTCATCTCTCAACAGCTATATATTCATCAAGGAGATTAAAAGTGTCATGTGAGACAACAACATCATTTTGAAGAAACCTTTATCTTTTTCCACAAAAAATTAACTTATGCAATATTTAATTAAAAAAACAAAACCCTTTGGTGGTTTGACATCACTGATTAAACACATAAATAGAATTAACTTTCTCATTATCTATGTTGCTTTTAATTTGGTTTTAAACGGAATTTTATGCCACTCTTAACAATTTATCAGGTATATGGTGACAGCCAGTTTTTACAGTGGAGGAGACAATAGGATTATAATGTAAGCACTAAGCCACACAGGTCCCTCCATATTGTTAAACAAAACAATATCCTCTTATGACTGATACATAAATAAATCTTTAGTTTGTTTGTTTATTGTTTAATATAGTTGACTGGAGCTGATTATCTAGTCAAAAAGAACTGTATGAATTTGAATCAAATGAATTTTTTTCCCCTATAAACCAATAGGGCAAGAGGGTTTAAAATGTATTTCAAATAACTACAAACAAATACATGTATTCCTATTCAAGGGACATAACTATAGAATGACAAGTTGGTGTAATCTGAACTATACTCATGATTTAAAAGTTGTAAATGTTTTATTAATATTTCAATCTACGTTGGGCCTCTGCGGCTAAGTGGTTAGTGCATTGCGCTTTCAATCATGAAGTCTCTCACTTCCTGTCAGCACAGGTTTGAGTCTCGGTCGAGCCTAAGCTGATTTTTGTGAGAAAGTTTGCCAGTTTACTTGCGGAAGGCTGAGAGTTTCTTCCTGAGTAACCAGGTTCTCTCCTCCACCATTAAAAACTGGCCACAACCATATCATTAAAATATTTTTGAGTGTGGCGTAAAAAACTATTCAAAGTTAAAACTTCAATCTTATGTCAAACTTTGATACAGCATGATTCTAACTCATTACCACTAAAGACTGGTCTAAGTCATTGATTTACAGAAGAATCCATTGGTTTTCAGAGGTTGATGCGTTAACTAATTCAAATTGTTGTGAGATGACATGTATTTGTTTAACTTTTATTTCCTATACAAACAAACAACAAGAGTTCCAGGAGTCCTAATACTCCTCTGAACAAAGCTGATAATAAGTTTACTTGATTCTTCAGCTTAGCTGAAATAATAATAGTACAAGAAAATATTGTTTGGGTTCGGATCTCATTTATTTTTAAAGGAATCTAGTTATTTTTTAAAAGATGGACCCAAATGATCCCAAGGATTTCTGCTATCAACACATATGAATTGATACATGATACCAGAAAAAATAAATGGCATTGATATTAAAAGGGGCTCATAATGACGGGTTGGGGGTCCCCTATGCACCATTAATTTTTTTTTAAAGAATTTGCACAAATTTTGTGGCTCAGTGGTTCTTGAGAAGAGAAATTTTTAAGACACCCATCTTATTTTCCCTTATTCCTAAGTTATCTCCCCTTCAAAGGAGTCATGGCACCACTTTAAACAATCCTGCATTATCTTCAATGAAGGATGATTTATGCCAAATGTCACAAATACTGGCCCAGTAGTTCTGGAGAAGTCAAATAACTACTTTGATTAGAATGGACAACTTTTGATCAGAAAAGCTCACTTAGGCTCAGATGAAAAAAAAAACAAACAAAGAAAAAAAAAATACTCACATGCTTATACAAGTTGCATAACACACATGGAAACAAAAATATGTTTTAGACTTTGGCATCCTGACAAAGTGAGTTCCTGTCTGCTGCTGTGTGACTGCCGAGATATTTCATGACACACAACTCTAGATTTTTGTTTAATTTACAACTCAAGCAAGGTTTTCCTACACTACTGACTTGGAAATGTTTGATGTAGTAATACTCTGTAGATTGACAATGATACATTACAAGGTAACAATTTAGACTGATACCTCTAGGTGTTGCCCAGTTCAACAGTAACACTGTACCTGAACATAAATCTATTTTAGGTATATGATGGGTTATGTGATCAATTCCCATGTATATGTGTCATATAGTGGACATATGTACATCAGTCTGCTAAACTGGACAGTGGTCATCCTGATAATGTGTAACCATGTGAACTTTAGCTTTCCTATATCATAGCATATCACCCACCCATCTCATCCCTCCTCTTCCTTTAACCCTTTGTAACAAGTACATGTCAATGATAATGTTCTTGTCAACATTGGAGACAAATTCCAACAGAACAGAATGGTGTCCCCTACCCCACCCTCCCAAAACGGTGTACAGATATGTCAGCGATACAATGTTTGTGAGTTTGTTTGTTTAATTCACTGCTGTTTTACGCCACTGGCGTCCAGTTTTTAATGGTGGAACTTGGTTACAAAGTGCTTAGAAGAGACCACCGATATTCAGCAAATAAACCTGGTGATCTCTGCCTGGGTACATTGTTTGTAGAGACTGTATCATACAGAGTAATACAGAGTATTTCATGCTAGGTATATTACGTTTTGTATGTAGATTTTGTCACTTTGGTATATACATGTACAACTAGCCTAAGCAATTAGTATATAAACTTAAATACTCAGTCTTTGATTAACTGACACTTAATATGAAGTCACAGCATTTCATATAACCAAATATACGGCAATTATAAACAAATGCAGTTAAAGATCACATTTCTGTAACGTTTTCTTGAGAAAAGGAAATACTAAGTTGGTTTCGTAAAGTTACTCATAATTAGATTTCCTTTCCAATTTACTTAGTTAAGTTTAAGTGTTATTTGATATAGAAATGTAGTAATATAAAGTCTATATGTAAAATGTAAATATAAAATATAACAAGAGTTGCCCAAATGGGTGTAAATTTTTTAAATAGATATCTGACCCACAGCTATCAGTTTTAAGGTCAAAGGACTGGTGAAGTTTTTGAAAAGTATTTTAAAGTCCAAGGTCAAGGTCACTAGGTCAAATGTCAAAGTCCCAAATGAAAGCTCTAGTAATAAGGAATCAATATGTGAAATATCTTTGCCCTATCCCTCATGGTTGTAAAGGTATAGCTGAGTTTTAAGATTTTGAAAAGTTGGTCAAAGTCCAAGGTCAAGGTCAATAAGTCAAAAGTCAAAGTCCCAAATGAAAGCTCTGGTCATAAGGAATCTACATGTATGTGTGAAATATTAAAGCCCTATCCCTCATGGTTGTAAACATAAAGCTTAGGTTAAAGTTTTTTTAAAGTAGGTCAAAGTCCAAGGTCGAGCTCACAATGGTCAAAAGTCAAGGTCCCAAATGAAAGCTCTAGTAATAAGGAATCTATTCGTACAGCATCATTGAGGCTCTAGCAGAACAGGTTCAACCTCTCTAGAACTTCAGATGATTATGAAATGAAAGTTGTCACTGTAAACTGGTGGTCTTTCTCAATGAGGCTCTAGCAGAATAAGCTCAACCTCTCTAGAACTTCAGATGATTATGAAATGAAAGTTGTCACTGTAAACTGGTGGTCTCTCTCAATGAGGCTCTAGCAGAATAGGCTCAACCTCTCTAGAACTTCAGATGATTATGAAATGAAAGTTGTCACTGTAAACTGGTTGTCATTGTAAACTATCATTGCCTCTACTATATAACTGGAAATAGAGTTGTGTCTACAATATTACTGGAAATTGTGTGGCATACAACACCATGAAAAGTTGCCTCTGCCATATTACTGGAAATTGTGTGGCATAAAACACCATGAAAACTGGCTTCTATCATATTACTGGAAATTGCGTAGCATAAAATACCATGAAAAGTTGCCTCTGCCATATTACTGGAAATTGTGTGGCATAAAACACCATGGAAATTGGCCTCTACCATATTACTAGAAATTGCGTGGCTGAAACACCATGAAAAGTTGCCTCTGCCATATTACTGGAAATTGTGTGGCATAAAACACCATGAAAACTGGCCTCTACCAGATTACTGGAAATTGTGTGGCACCATGGAAACTGGCCTCAATCATATTACTGGAAGTTGTGTGGCATAAAACACCATGAGAAGTTGCCTCTACCATATAACTGGAAATTGTGTGGCACCATGGAAACTGGCCTCAATCATATTACTGGAAGTTGTGTCGCATAAAACACCATGGAAACCGGCCTCTATCATATTATTGGAAATTGTGTGGGATAGATATCACTGTAACAAATAACGAGGCTCTAGAAAAAAAAAAAGGATCCAGAATTTCCAAGATCCAGTACAATACAGTTTGACCAGGATATACCAAAATGAATCTTTATAAACTGCTTGCTATTGTGAGTGAGGCATATGAGTAACAAGACTTAAGATACATCTTTCACTTACAACAAAATAACCAATATCCCTGTGTTTAATGTTGTCTTAGGATCTGACAAACACATATCCTGTTTTCTCTTCTCTTGTAATGTTCAATGTTATGTAAACTTTTCAAATATTCTCATTATTTTTACTTCTTCTAACAACACCACTATAGTTGAATATTCAAAGATATCTTTGTTATACAAAACTAAAAAGAACAACTGTTATTTCAAGTTTTATAAACATTTTGTTCCATGTAATAAATATTGTGAATAACTTTAAAAATGTCACAGATAAAAACTTGGTTAGATATTTCAAATACCAGAACCCACGACAAGGACATAAAAAGTTATCAAACTTGTCAATTATTTTTCATGTTATTTGGGACACACCAACAAAAGTATTTCGCTGACAATAACTTGTGCATTATTTTAATGATAATTTATATAAAAGTTTGTGATTGTATCATTCAGGTAATAAAGGACTGTGATAGGGTAGGACAGATAAAGGTATCACTAGTGCAATAGCAAGAATATGTTACAGTGGAAATAAAAGTAACTGAGGGTACAAAATATCAATGTATGGTCTATAGCCAGGGATTTTTCACACTCTTTTGGGAATGGGACCTGTACTTTCTGAATTGGAAACTTTTGCAAATCTAAAAACACATAAAACTGTTTGGAAACATTATAATCTCTTCAAATCTATTATCATTTGACTTCAACTTGGAAATATAGATGGCAAATTAGGGAAAATTACATTTTTATGATATGGCAGAAAATCCCTCATAACTCTCAATTGTAAGATAAGATAAACATAGACAATTAAAGATCACACAGGGCCTTCAGAGACTAAGATCTGTAGCGGACACAAAGAATACAGAGTAGTATCAAATCACAGAGATCAAAGGTGACTTGTTTTTATGTTTTCAAACCAAAAAATACAAGCTTGTACCTTCTGGAGAAATAAATATCTAGGCTGTGACTAGGCTACTTCAAGACAAATGTACCCAAAACTTCAATGTTAAATTTAGTTGTTACAAAGGCAGGAGAAATCAATTAGTGTGTTCACATAGTGTACTCCATACAAAATGACAAAAACAGGCAGGAGAAATCAATCAGTGTTCACATAATGTAGTCCATACAAAATGACAAAAACAGGCAGGGGGATATATCAATCAGTGTTCACATAATGTACTCCAAACAAAATAACAAAAACAGGCAAGGGGATATATCAATCAGTGTGTTCACATAGTGTACTCCATACAAAATGACAAAAACAGGCAGGGGAATATATCAATCAGTGTTCACATAATGTACTCCATACAAAATGACAAAAACAGGCAGGGGGATATATCAATCAGTGTTCACATAATGTACTCCATACAAAATGACAAAAACAGGCAGGGGGATATATCAATCAGTGTTCACATAATGTACTTCATACAAAATGACAAAAACAGGCAGGGGGATATATCAATCAGTGTTCACATAATGTACTCAATACTAAATGACAAAAACATTGAGGGAGATATATCAATCAATGTGTTCACATAGTGTACTCAATACAAAATGACAAAAACATTGAGGGAGATATATCAATCAGTGTGTTCACAGAGTGTACTCAATACAAAATGAAAAACAGGCAAGGAGATATATCAATCAGTGTGTTCACATAGTGTACTTGATACAAAATGACAAAAGCAGGGAGGGGGATGTAGCAATCAGTGTGTTCACATAGTGTACTCAATACAAAATGACAACACAGGAACGGAGATATATCAATCAGTGTGTTCACATAGTGTACTCAATACAAAATGACAAAAACATTGAGGGGGATATATCAATCTGTGTGTTCACATAGTGTACTCCATACAAAATGAAAAAACAGGCAGGGGGATATATCAATAAGTGTGTTCACAAAGTGTACTCCATAAAAATGACAAAAACAAGACAGGGATATATCAACCAGTGTTTTCACATAGTGTACTCCATACAAAATAACAAAAACAGGCAGGGGAATATATCAGTGAGGAGATGGCATAAACCTGTATCAGAAACATCCTCCAAATAAGACATATCTACATATGTATGTTTAAAGCTGAAAAAGCAACACATTTGTATAAAATAGTAGCATTAGTAGGAAATGACACAGATAAAAGAATGACACAGACCACCATGGACCATCAACTTCAATAAGAGGTGGTAAAATGTAGAATACAACTTTAAAAGATGATAATGGTATGGGAAAAATTGAGTCAGTGGTAGCTAATACAGACCACCATCTTTCTAAGATGTAGAAACTATGTGTGCAGAACTACTGTAGGTCAGTGGTGGCAATCGACTCTAAGAGGTAGTGATAGTGTGAGGAGAACTAGGTCAGTGGTAGCAAACATATACCATTGACTCTAAGAGGTAGTGACAGTGTGGAGAACTAGGTCAGTGGTAGCAAACATATACCATTGACTCTAAGAGGTAGTGACAGTGTGTGGAGAACTAGGTCAGTGGTAGCAAACATATACCATCGAATATAAGAGGTAGTGATAGTGTGTGGAGAACTAGGTCAGTGGTAGCAAACATACCATCGACTTTAAGAGGTAGTGATAGTGTGTGGAGAACTAGGTCAGTGGTAGCAAAGAGTGACCATCAACTCTAAGAGGTAGTGATAGCATGTGGAGAAATGAGGTCAGTGGTAGCAAAGAGTGACCATCAACTCTAAGAGGTAGTGATAGCATGTGGAGAAATGAGGTCAGTGGTAGCAAAGAGTGACCATCAACTCTAAGAGGTAGTGATAGCATGTGGAGAAATGAGGTCAGTGGTAGCAAAGAGTGACCATCAACTCTAAGAGGTAGTGATAGTGTGTGTGGAGAAATGAGGTCAGTGGTAGCAAAGAGTGACCATCAACTCTAAGAGGTAGTGATAGTGTATGAAGGACTAGGTCAGTGGTAGCAAAGAGAATTCATCAACTCTAAGAGGTAGTGACAGTGTGGAGAACTAGGTCAGTGGTAGCAAACATATACCATTGACTCTAAGAGGTAGTGACAGTGTGTGGAGAACTAGGTCAGTGGTAGCAAACATATACCATCGAATATAAGAGGTAGTGATAGTGTGTGGAGAACTAGGTCAGTGGTAGCAAACATACCATCGACTTTAAGAGGTAGTGATAGTGTGTGGAGAACTAGGTCAGTGGTAGCAAAGAGTGACCATCAACTCTAAGAGGTAGTTTTAGCATGTGGAGAAATGAGGTCAGTGGTAGCAAAGAGTGACCATCAACTCTAAGAGGTAGTGATAGCATGTGGAGAAATGAGGTCAGTGGTAGCAAAGAGTGACCATCAACTCTAAGAGGTAGTGATAGTGTGTGGAGAAATGAGGTCAGTGGTAGCAAAGAGTGACCATCAACTCTAAGAGGTAGTGATAGTGTATGAAGGACTAGGTCAGTGGTAGCAAAGAGAATTCATCAACTCTAAGAGGTAGTGACAGTGTATGGACAACAAGGTCAGTGGTAGCAAAAAGAGACCATCAACTCTAAGAGGTAGTGATAGTGTGTGAAGAGCTAGGTCAGTGGTAGCAGAGGTTGTGACAGTGTTTGAAGAACTAAGTTTGAAGTGAAAAGCACTCAATTTTAAGAATGGTACTTAGTAAACATAAATAATTGATGTTGATGGTGTAACATTATAAAATGACCTACATAAGTGGTTACAAAAACAAATCTACATAAAACTTATATCAAATGTACATACTGAGACCGAGGTACAAAAACTGTAGGAAATACACTATAAGGGAAATATACATGACCTATACTGTTCTCTCCAAATCAAACAAGTTGCCTTGTCTTTCTAAGGAGAATGACCAAGTTATTAAGTCTGTAGTCTTCATAATTGTCAGGGAGAATTTGGAAAATGTTATTTAATTCTAGCAGAATGATTTGCAACAGAAAATGTATGATAGGCCTACGGTATATTTCCCATCACATGAAACAAGTATGGGAATAATGCTAGAAGATAGGATACCTACCACAAATAAACTCAACATTTGAAGAAAAATGTTATCACTACCGAAATAAAATATGGCTGTCATTATGAATCAAAGTACTATAGATAAACATAACAGACAACCACATACATGAACCAATTAGCATATAGATGTGTGAGGGTAGATCAAAAACTCCCCCAGAGCAATCTATTTCTTAAAGCATGAGTCAGGGTAGATATTTTTAGCTATGGTAGCTGAGTATGTGATAAAGTGAACATGTGCAAATGGTGAGAGAAGATGTATATTCTAAGTAGCTGTGAACTAACGTGAAAAGATGACATGAAAAAGATCACTTATAAAGTATATGTAGATGAAATATTACTGGCTGTTATCTTTTAAAAGTCAAAAAATAGTTTCTATAGTACCGTTTATCATTATTTCAAAACTTGTTTCTGCTGCAGTAACTCACTAAAGACATCTTTCATGGTAAATTGCAATATCACCGCCTGTACAAGAATTCTTTATCATATAAATAATGTTATAGCTCTTTTAAATTCATAACCACAAATGAATACATATATATATATATATATATATATATATATATATATATATATAACAGATACACACTATATTCTATGATGATTGAAGGAAGACTAGAATGAAAACATTTGGTGAACTTTTAACACAGTAGTATGGGGCCATCATTACAAACAAATATTGGGTGTAATATCAGTATATCCAAAATATACTCAAAAGACTGAGTATACTCATAAAAAGACTTAGTAAATCTATAAATGAATATACTCAAAAAACTGAGTATCATTGTAAACAAGTATACTTATAATACTCTATACAACAAAAGGCTGAGTGGGCATTATAAGTCATCTGGGTTCCTACCCTCTACAACAAAAGGCTTAGTGGGCATTATAAGTCACCTGGGACCCTGCCCTATAAAACAAAAGGCTGAGTGGGCATTATAAGTCACCTGAGTTCCTGCCATATATAACAAAAGGCTGAGTATCATTGTAAACAAGTATACTCATAATACTCTATACAACAAAAGGCTCAGTGGGCATTATAAGTCATCTGGGTTCCTACCCTCTACAACAAAAGGCTTAGTGGGCATTATAAGTCACCTGGGACCCTGCCCTATATAAAAGTTCCTGCCCTATATAAAAAAGGCTGAGTGGGCATTATAAGTCACCTGAGTTCCTGCCCTATATAACAAAAGGCTGAGTGGGCATTATAAGTCACCTGAGTTCCTGCCCTATATAACAAAAGGCTGAGTGGGCATTATAAGTCACCTGAGTTCCTGCCCTATATAACAAAAGGCTGAGTGAGCATTATAAGTCACCTGAGTTCCTGCCCTATACAACAAAAGGCTGAGTGGGCATTATAAGTCACCTGAGTTCCTGCCCTATATAACAAAAGGCTGAGTGGGCATTATAAGTCACCTGGGTTCCTGCCCTATACAACAAAAGGCTGAGTGGGCATTATAAGTCACCTGGGTTCCTGCCCTATACAACAAAAGGCTGAGTGGGCATTATAAGTCACCTGAGTTCCTGCCCTATACAACAAAAGGCTGAGTGGGCATTATAAGTCACCTGAGTTCCTGCCCTATATAACATTATAAAAGGCTGCTGAGTGAGCAGTGAGCATTATAAGTCACCTGAGTTCCTGCCCTATATAACAAAAGGCTGAGTGGGCATTATAAGTCACCTGAGTTCCTGCCCTATACAACAAAAGGCTGAGTGGGCATTATAAGTCACCTGGGTTCCTACCCTATACAACAAAAGACTGAGTGGGCTTTATAGATCACCCTAGTTCCTGCCCTATACAACAAAAGACTTCAAGTGTGTGTTTTAGATCACTTGTGTTACTGCCCTATACAACAAAAGGATAAGTGGGCATTATAAGTCAGTAAAGTTCCTGCACTATACAAGGTTGAGTGGGCCTTATAGTTTCTTGTGTTCCAACAAGAGGTTGTGTGGATGTTATAGGTCACTCAAGTTCCTGATCTATACAACAAAAGGCTAAATGAGCCTTATGGGTCATCTGAGTTACTGCCCTATTTACACAATTTTACTACCCTTACACTGTAGGTAGTACATTCCAAATTTGAAGAGAATTGACCCCATCGCTATTGAGTAAAGTTTTCAAATGTTCAATTTGATGTACTAGAACACCAAGTGTACGTGTCAAAGCACACACAATTTTACATTATTTATTTCAGTAGGAGGTTTGATGCTTGCAACTACAGAAATATTACAGGGCAGTAAACCTTTGTATGTATCATCTAAATACACTTCCTTAGTTCTTACAGCTGCTGGCCAAAATTTGTCTGTTTGATACTTTGCCATTTTTAATGTAACCAGTAACCAGAGTCTGTATATCATTGCTATGACATAAAGTTTATCATTTGTTACTCTTGGAGTATATACTCGCATTCCTAGAATACCACCAACAGTATGCTCAATTAAGTGTGGCCTTGGAATTAAAACTCTTTTATAATGAATTTCAGATTTGGACAATTTGCAAAAAATGTTTTTATGACATCTCTTTGATAAATGTTGTAATGACACTGAGAATGTGAGAAATGTTTAAGATGAACATTCTTCTGACACTATGGTGGTGTAGTGACTGGCTATAAAACTGAAACAAACGTTCTCCAACAAGATGCTGTAGCTGACTAATTACGCTCTTGGAAGTTCTATTCTCAAGTCAGTGTGTGACAGTCAGGTTGTGAAGTCACCATATTTACACAGTACTCAATCTCAACTAACTTTTTAGTATTTAAGAATAAATAAACAAAGAACTGTGAGCTGCAACTGGACATTTTTGTATATCCATGGCATACAGTTGTAAATTATGATGAAAAGTACTGCACATTTGAAGAAAACTTCAGAAATATAAAAAAATAGTTTTTGGTACAAACTCAGATTTTGAGTACCATACTGGATGTAATTTTTCAATTTTTATGAAAAAAATTCTAAATTTGTCCTATTGTTTCTTGTGTGAATGAAAAAAGTACAGATAACAGACCAAATCAATACAGTACATATGAGAAACCAGGTCATACACAGTATAGGTCAAGTCATACACAGTATAGGTCAAGTCATACATAGTACATATGAGAAACCAAATTATAAACAATATCAACCAAGTCATACACTGTACATATGATAAACCAAGTCATACACAGTATAGACCAAGTCATACACAGTACATATGATAAACCAAGTCATACATAGTAATTACTAAGTCATACACAGTATAGACCAAGTCATACACAGTACATATGATAGACCAAGTCATACACAGTATAGACCAAGTCATACACAGTACATATGATAGACCAAGTCATACACAGTATAGACCAAGTCATACACAGTACATATGATAAACAAAGTCATACACAGTATAGACCAAATCATACACAGTACATATGATAAACCAAGTCATACATAGTAATTACTAGGTCATACACAGTATAGACCAAGTCATACACAGTACATATGATAGACCAAGTCATACACAGTATAGACCAAGTCATATACAGTACATATGATAAACAAAGTCATACACAGTATAGAACAAGTCATACACAATACATATGATAAACCTAGTCATACACAGTATAGATCAAGTCATACACAGTACATATGATAGACCAAGTCATACATAGTTCATATGATAGACCAAGTCATACACAGTATAGACCAAGTCATACACAGTACATATGATAGACCAAGTCATACATAGTACATATCATAGACCAAGTCATACACAGTATAGACCAAGTCATACACAGTACATATGAGAAACCAGGTCATACACAGTACATACTTGTACAATAGACCATGTCATACACAGTACATATGATAGACCAAGTCATACACAGTACATTTGAGAAACCAAGTCATACACAGTGTATATAAGAGACCAAGTTCAGATAACAGACCAAGTCTTACACAGTATAGATGATAGACCAAGTCATACACAGAATAGATGATAGATCAAGTTATACACAGTATAGTTAATAGACCAGGTCATACATAGTATAAATGATAGGCCATGTCATACACAGTATAGATTATGGACCAGGTTATACACAGTATAGATGACATCTCAAGTCATACACAGTATAGATGACAGACTAAGTCATACACAGTATAGATGATAGACCAAATCATACATAGTATAGATGACAGATCAAGTCATACACAGTATAGATGATAGATCAAGTCATACATAGTATAGGTGACAGATCAAGTCATACACAGTATAGATGATAGACCAGGTCATACACAGTATAGATGATAGACTAAGTCATACATAGTATAGATGACAGATCAAGTCATACACAGTATAAATGATAGATCAAGTCATACATAGTATAGATGACAGACTAAGTCATACACAGTATAGATGATAGACCAGGTCATACACAGTATAGATGATAGACCAAGTCATACATAGTATAGAAGGTAGACCAAGTCATACACAGAATAGGTGATAGACCAAGTCATACACAGTATAGATGACAGACTAAGTCATACACAGTATAGATGATAGACCAGGTCATACACAGTATAGATGATAGACCAAGTCATACATAGTATAGATGACAGACTAAGTCATACACAGTATAGATGATAGACCAGGTCATACACAGTATAGATGATAGATCAAGTCATACACAGTATAGAGATGACTGACTAAGTCATACACAGTATAGATGATAGACCAAGTCATACACAGTATAGATGATAGACCAAGTCATACACAGTATAGATGATAGACCAAGTCATACACAGTATAGATGATAGACTAAGTCATACACAGTATAGATGATAGACCAGGTCATACACAGTATAGATGATAGACCAAGTCATACATAGTATAGATGACAGACTAAGTCATACACAGTATAGATGATAGACCAGGTCATACACAGTATAGATGATAGACCAAGTCATACATAGTATAGATGACAGACTAAGTCATACACAGTATAGATGATAGACCAAGTCATACACAGTATAGATGATAGATCAAGTCATACACAGTATAGATGACTGACTAAGTCATACACAGTATAGATGATAGACCAAGTCATACACAGTATAGATGATAGACCAAGTCATACACAGTATAGATGATAGACCAAGTCATACACAGTATAGATGATAGAACAAGTCATACATAGTAAGTAACCCAAATTAAAACAAGAAAAGTGCCTTTGAAATCATGATGAAATCTTCACAAACTCTTAGCCTTTGTGATAAAATTGTGAGTGATGATAAGCTGATTGCCCAAAGTAGAATGTACAAAGACATAATAGACTTTTTGAAGTTGAAAACGTGCAGTGGAAAATGTCAAATATTGGCACAAGTACTAGAACTGCTTAAGTTTTTTCCGGAACATTCTGTCGTATACAACATATATATAACTTTCACTTACATACTCAAAAGCTGTACCGAAATTTCATTGAACTGATCTTTTGCCTTTTTATAGTTTTACTGACAATCTGATATTAACATGGACACATGTTAAATTTTACAATATTTTTTTGAAAACTTTGCTTTTTGTTTATTGGTGTTTATTAAAAGAGACAAATGTTTGACATTGTAGTATTATTACATTAAAAATCAACACACATTTCACTTTATATGCATTACAAGAAATAATTCTAACATATTTCAACATATTAATATGCATGAACAAGTATGATAACTCACAAAAAAAATCGCTCCATAAAAACAGAGAAAAAAATTTGCTTGCTGCCCTAGCTATTTCAGCATTAATTTTTGAGGAACAAGAAATTTTTTGGGCATGGCATTATGTTAAAATTGACTTTCAAGATGTTACAATTTCCACAGCTACGCTCTCCGGAATGTTGTTTTTATTATACATTATTGCAAATCACTATATTCAAGAAGATACTGTTAATTCATTAAATAATTGAAACATTTAACATAATGTGAACTTAATCATGCACAGTTTAGCTTGTATACAAACGTTTAGGTGATCTTAACATCAGTTGTCCTTTTTATTATATCTGAAGATAATAAACCATATCTGAATTTGTTTCTGCCATCACCCTGCTAAACAATATCGCCCTGTGAATAATTGAAAATACTCAATGCTGATTGACCAATAAAATTTCAAGAAATTATGAAGAAGTGTAATATAAAAAATATACATTTCATGTGAAAAATAAATGCAGGTGGGATTAATTTTTTGGAGTATAGTAAAAAGGGCAATCTCATCACTTCAATATGGACGGTCCTAAAAGGTTAATGGTGGACATTGTCACCTCAGGAAATTACATTGTCAACCAAGACTTTTCTACCACATCTGAAAAGTCTGTCAATTGACCAACTGACTCAGTCAATGAAGCAAAGACCTGTGTAAACAAAATGAAATATGATATAAACATTGTTTGTAGATCTCTATATAACAGAAAGAAACCAGATACAGAAAGTATAAACAAATCAAACGTCTAACAAAATCCACTTGACCATTGGTCAGTGTCACTTTTGTCTTTAATGTCTGTAAATATCTGTCTTGTTTTTGAAATGTCAAGCTTATCTGATTTTATTTCAAACTTAATGGCTAAAATGTTCCTTGAAATGTAAACATGGAGAATGCTTTTCTTCATGATCTACAAAATTCTGCACTAAGGCCAGACATAAAATATTCTCTGTTTGCTGTTTACCGACTCTACCCTTTTACCTATGGGTAGGTAGGTAGAGAAATTATTTTATTTTATTGGAAATTTTTCTGTCATTGTGCAGTCAGTCATTTTCTGTACAAATTATAATGAAAATAATTGTAAATGAGGACACATTTAATATTTCATAAATGTTTGAGACAGAAATGAGAAGAGAGAGGTTATTCTTGAAATTTCAATAAGTTTTCACTGTACAACAGTTATCTATCAAATCTCAATGGTCATCTCGTTGCAAGTTAACCAGACGTACCAATATTACATCAGAGGCTCAACTTGACCTCCTAACTCTCGGCAATCAGTGACATGAAGAGGCAGTGTTTATAATAAAGTGCATGGTGCAGTGACAGAGTCGGTGTTTAAAAATGATAACTTTCCTGGGACTTTTTAATATATTTCTAATGTATATTAGAGAAATAAACAGGGTTATGTTAAAGAAAACAGGTGTATAAATTTAATTGATTTCATTTTACTAGATTTGATATCGTTTTTGTAAAATTATTACGTTTTGACAAGTATTCTTGAAATAAAAAAAATAACAGGAGGTAACTCTGAGGTAACTGTCTACACGATTTTATGTTTGCTGTAACGTTATTCCCTTCAGCTTTCATAAAAGGAGGAAACATATCAAACAAATTTACACAGGTGTTTCATAAATTGTTTATCTTAGTAAAACACGTATCATACAGGATATTTGGTTTCCTATTTTTATAAATAGTATTCGTAGAGAAAATACATGTGTCATTCTGGGATATAGCAGTAGCTTAGGCCGAACTTTATGTCCCAATTTTAAGCGATTTTTTCATTGAGTAAAATCTGAATAAATCCCTTTGGGGATTCTGTCGTGTTGCCCCGCCAGACAGAATCTTTAAAGGGATTAGGGTAAAATCCTGATTTACCTCCTCCTAAAAAAATCGTTTAAAATCGGGACAGAAAGTTTGGCGAACTCATTTATTCCCTAATACTGTAAATGGATTGGCAATATATTGAAGAGTAACAAGAGGCCGTATTATGAATTTGCAGTTCCTTGATAGGCCTGTAGTGTCATGTTACGTACGTTCTGGCCATTATTTTACACTACTCAGATAAAATACTGTTAATATACGATGTTTCATTGATTAAATAATAGCGCCATGATCAAAATATATACATATATATTCTCAGAGATCGAGACAATGTAATACTAATACTATATAAAGTTGTAATGGTAATTGAACGTTCCAGAAAGATCATCAATAAAAAAAAAAAATTTTTGAAAACGGCAATAAAATTTTCCGAGTCGCAGTGATTTCTGTGGGTTGGTCGGTAAACAGCAAACAAACTTAATTTTATTTTAGGCCTCATTACTCCAAAAATTGAAATTAGAAATACAACATCTTTCGGAGTAGTTATAGCACAGCATCAAATATAAGTTGATTGTATGACTTGTACAATACAAAGTATAATCTGGGTATCTGTGGGTGAATGTTTGGCAGTTTTATGGAAAACAACTTATTTGCCATTTTGTGGGTGAAAGTTAAATCTATGGGTGACCTTTTCATGGACAATTGTCTGTTTGCCAGGGTATCGTGGTTTAAAGTTTGTGGGTGAATATCTACTCTGTTGGCTGTTTTGTGGACAATCATTTATTTGCCAGTATTTTGGGACTGACAGTTTGTTTTTAATGTGTACTCTATGGTTGACTGTTTTCTGGCCAAGTATGTTTGTCAGTATTTTGTGGGTGAATGTTAACTCTGTGGTTGACTGTTTTCTGGTCAAGTATGTTGGTCAGTATTTTGGGGGTGAATGTTAACTCTGTGGTTGACTGTTTCCTGACCAAGTATGTTTGTCAGTGTTAAGTGGTTGAATGTTAACTCTGTGGTTGATAGTTTTGCGGTTAAGTTTGTTTGTCAGTGTTTTGCGGTTGAATGTTAACTCTGTGGTTGACTGTTTCCTGGCCAAGTTTGTTTGTCAGTGTTTAGCGGTTGAATGTTAACTCTGTGGTTGACAGTTTTGCGGATAAGTTTGTTTGTCAGTGTTTCGTGGGTGAATGTTAACTCTATGGTTGACTGTTTTGTGGCCAAGTTTGTTTGTCAGTGTTAAGTGGATGATTGTTAACTCTATGGTTGACTGTTTTGTGACCAAATTTATTTGTCAGTGTCTTGTGGTTGAATGTTAACTCTGTGGTTGACTGTTTTGTAGCAATTTTTGTTTGTCAGTGTTTTCTGGGTTACAGTTTGTTGGTGAATTTTAACTCTGTGGGTGATTGTTGACATTTTTTTTTGAAAATATAGTCTGTCCAGCAGTTTTTTATGGGTGACAGTTTGTGGGTCTGATTTGTATTGACCAGTATCATAAGTCTGTGGTTGACTGTTTTGTGGCCAAGTTTGTTTGTCAGTATTTTGTGGGTGAATGCTAACTCTGTGATTGACTGTTTCCTGGCCAAGTATGTTTGTCAGTGTTTAGTGGTTGAATGTTAACTCTGTGGTTGACTGATTTGTGGCCAATTTTGTTTGTCAGTGTTTAGTGGTTGAATATTAACTCTGTGGTTGACTGTTTTGTGGCCAAGTTTGTTTGTCAGTGTTTTGCGGTTGAATGTTAACTCTGTGGTTGACTGTTTTGTGGCTAAATTTATTTGTCAGTGTTTTGTGGTTGAATGTTTGTTAACTCTGTGGTTGACTGTTTTGTAGCAATTTTTGTTTGTCAGTGTTTTCTGGGTTACAGTTTGTTGGTGAATGCGTGATTGTTGACATTTTTATTGAAAATATAGTCTGTCCAGCAGTTTTTTGTGGGTGACAGTTTGTGGGTCTGATTTGTATTGACCAGTATCATAAGTCTGTGGCTGACTGTTTTGTGGCCAAGTTTGTTTGTCAGCATTTTGCGGTTGAATGTTAACTCTGTGGTTGACAGTTTTGCGGTCAAGTTTGTTTGTCAGTGTTTTGCGGTTGAATGTTAACTCTATGGTTGACTGTTTTGTAGCAATTTTTGTTTGTCAATGTTTTTTGGGTTACAGTTTGTTGGTGAATGTTAACTCTGTGGGTGATTGTTAACATTTTTATTGACAATATAGTCTGTCCAGCAGTTTTCTGTGGGTGACAGTTTGTGGGTCTAATTTTTATTGACCAGTATCATACATCCCCTTCAAATTTTACCGATCACAATTAAGCAGTAAGGGGAATTCAAGAAAACAAATCGCATTTATAATTCTAATAACATACATAGGTACTTATTCCATACAGGCAGTGAGGCAGATCAATTGTATGGAAATGCATAAACACAGTGTGTACTTCAGATAGCATTGAAGTAATATGAAAATAAGAAGATAAAGAATCCTTAGTTTACTGCTAATGACTTGAATACAAGTAAAACACCATAAGCTTTAGACACTACTGGAGTGCTTCATACTATAGGCCCATATCAATCCATCATTTACTTTACGCCAAACTCAAGTGCATATGATGCAAGTATTTGTATCAAGTTTCACTACAGTAAGTATGCAAGCTGGGTAATTTAGCCATATTAGGTGGAAGTGAGGTTAAAGGTTAGGTTTGATTCTCAGGTTTTCTGTATTATCTAGGGATCTATTTTACCTGGCAGCAGCCAAAGCTTACAATATGTGTATACAACGATTCTGGAGCAATTTTTGTATGTTTAACATTCTGTGTTATACATATGACTCATTCTTCAAACACTAATGTAGTCGAAAACAAACAATAAACACACAGAGAAGCTGTAATAACCAGTCACTCACAACACACAAAACTTAAATATAGTAACATGTATTAGTGGACCTCTAAATTTAATAACAGGGGGCCTCTGTGTCCAACTGGTCAGAGCATCACGCTTTCAACCATGAAGTCTCTCACTTCTGGTCAGCACAAGTTCGAGCCCTACTAAAATATTAACTGATTTTGTGAGAATGTTTGCCAGTTTACTTGTGGAAGGCCGGTAGTCTCTTCCCAGCTACATTGTAACTGGGTTCTCTCCTCCACGAATAAAAACTGGCCGCCACCATATAACTGAAAATTTGTTGAGTGTGACGTAAAACAACATTCAAAATTCAAAGTCAAAATACAGTGATACCTGTATATAGGGGTCACCCAAGGGACCAGAAAATATTGACCTTTATGTGCAGGTGACCCTTATACACAGATTCAATTTAGTTGATGTGTGTAGTCAAGGGACTTGAAAAAACTGGCCTTTATAAACAGGTAATCCTTATATAGAGGTGGCCGATATAGCAGGTTTTACTGTACATATAATAAGACACAAAAATTAAATATAGTTACAAGTGCTAGTGGATCTCTACATATTTACAGACAAATGAATGGTCAAGCAATATCTTAGCTTCTCTCACTGTTCTATTTATTTACATATATGATCAAACTTGGAAATTTTCATAGAATATCTGAGTTAAAATAATAACATTTCAGTGGTCCATTTTACTTGGTAAGTGTAAATTTGCTGTAAGATGATTTTTCTGTTTTGTTTGTTTCTTGTTTTACATTTCGTCAAGAATTATTTACTTACATTGAGATGTCACCAGCTTTAGGTGAAATCTTACAAATTTTGGCCTGTGCTATGGACTGACGCCAATGCAGTGAGGGTTCATTTACATGCCACACCTTCCACAACATGTAAAATTTTGTCAAAAACACTGCAGCAGTTTCACCTAAAATCACTGTAATCACGAGTATCAAAATTCACAGAAAATATGTAAGTAACATGTCTGTAAGGTGCAACTATAACCTATGTCATAAATCACAAATTCTGTACCAACTATATATATCAAATAATGTTAAAATAATTCTCTGTATGAACATGTGTCACATATCACTGAGGATTCTGTGTAAACATGTGTCACATATCACTGAGGATTCTGTGTAAACATGTGTCACATATCACTGATGATTCTGTTTAAACATGTGTCACATATCACTGAGAAATCTGTATGCATGTGTCACATGTCATTGAGGATTCTGTATATACACATGTCACATATCACTGAGGATCTGTATACATGTGTCACATATCACTGATAAATCTGTATACATGTGTCACATGTCACTGAGAAATCTGTATACATGTGTCACATGTCATTGAGGATTCTGTATATACACATGTCACATACCACTGATAATCATAAACATATATAAATGTGTGTGTGTGACATATCACTGAGGATTCTGTGTAAACATGTGTCACATATCACTGAAACATGTGTCACATATCACTGAGGATATGTATACATGTGTCACATATCACTGAGAAATCTGTATACATGTGTCACATGTCATTGAGGATTCTGTATATACACATGTCACATACCACTGATAATCATAAACATATATAGATGTGTGTGTGTGACATATCACTGAGGATTCTGTGTAAACATGTGTCACATATCACTGAAACATGTGTCACATATCACTGAGGATCTGTATAAACATGTGTCACATACTACTGAGGATCTGTAAACATGTGTAACATATCACTGATGATTCTGTATATACATGTCACATATCACAGAGAATTCTGTATGTATATGTGTCATATGTCACTATGGCCAATGTATATACCACACATGTCATATTGCAAAATATCTACTATGTGTCACATGTCATGGATGATTCTGTATATATAATTAAGGATAATGCCTACCACAACAACAGATACTTAATTCACATGCCTACCACAGCCACAAATTTACTTAATTCACATGCCTACCACAGCTATAGATTTACTTAATTCACATGCCTACCACAGCTACAGATTTACCTAACTCACATGCCTACAACAGCAACAGATTAACTTAATTAACATGCCTACCACAGGTACAGATTTACTTAGATCACATGCCTACCACAGGTACAGATTTACTTAGTTCACATGCCTACCACAGCTACAGATTTACCTAACTCACATGCCTACAACAGCAACAGATTAACTTAATTAACATGCCTACCACAGGTACAGATTTACTTAGATCACATGCCTACCACAGGTACAGGTTTACTTAATTCAGATGCCTACCACAGTTACTGATTTACTTTAATAGGATGCCTACCACCGCTACAGATTTACTTTAATCGGATGCTTACCACAGCTACAGATTTACTTTAATCGGATGCCTACAACAGCTACATATTTACTTAATTCAGATGCCTACCACAGCTACAGATTTACTTAATTCAGATGCCTACCACAGCTACAGATTTACTTAATTCAGATGCCTACCACAGCTACAGATTTACTTAATTCAGATGCCTACCACAACTACCAATTTACTTTAATAGGATGCCTACCACAGCTACAGATTTACTTTAATCAGATGCCTACCACAGCTACAAATTTACTTATTTCAGATGCCTACCACAGCTACGGATTTACTTTAATCGGATGCCTACCACAGCTACAGATTTACTTTAATCGGATGCCTACCACAGCTACAGAGTTACTTTAATCGGATGCCTACCACAACATCAAATTTACTTACTGTACGTCTACATATTTAAGTGGTGTTTTAATATTAGTGCCTTTTCATGCTCAAGTCATTGCGCTAATTCAGCGCTAAAATTCTCCATCGTCATTCTGCATGCATGACAAAACTCATAGAATTAAATGCGTGAATTCAAGATTGCACCAATCAGTTTACATCCCCTCAGAGCACCAATATTGATTGCACTAATTTAAATACACATATATATTGCAATTCGAATGCCTACCACAGCTAAAGATTCACTTAATTCGGATGCCTACCACAGCTAAAGATTTACTTAATTCGGATGCCTACCACAGCCACAAATTTTCTTAATTTCAATGAATCTGAGCACTACTCAAATATTTCTTTCAGAAATAGATATTTGTTGAATCATAAGGAACAAGTCAGAACATTTGGCAAGTTGTTAGTACAAGTATTGTAAATTGTACATCCAAGGGCAGGAAGGTCAAAATTGCTTTAATTTCATAGAGAATTTTATCAAAACAAATGAAAAACATGCAACACCTGTACACGGGAGATAATGAGTAATCATATCATGGTACAACATACGATTCTCCTAAATAGTTCAACCTGGGTGCAGCCAAGATCCATAACATTACAAAGAATGAAATACAAACTAATGTACTTAACCTCATAAATAAACAAGTGCTCTATTCCAATGTCCTGAACTAATATACAGCACATTATCAGCTAAATGTTATTAGGTTTCCAGCAAAATTTACATCATCTTTGTGTTCTGTAATCAAATATCATTCAATTTCAAATAAACTTTCCTTTTACTTAGCTAATTAAATACCTCTCATGAACAGTCACGAAAATCAAACACCTGGCCAATTTTTATAACAACATTTTTGAATATTTTAAAAGCATAATATCTCATACTGACATTGTCCCAACATTTTTTTTATCTGTGGAATATACTTGATTGGAAATTATCTCGAAATGAATTATAACAGAATTTCAAACTGATAAAACAATTTTTTTAAATATTCAATGTTTCATTTCACCATTACCTCTAAGTCCTTTTTCTCACAACAAGTGATATATAAATACATGATTGTATGTGTGTGTGTGCGTGTGTGTGTATATATATATATATATATATATATATATATATATATATATATATGTGTGTGTGTGTGTTTTGAATTGCATTTTTATTGCGTTTATGCTTTTATATCGAAAATTGGTATAGGTTTTTTTTAATGAAGCTTGATATCTTCATATTTTTATAATAATGAATATAATAATGAATAATTATAACAATTTTTATAATAATGAATATTTTTTATAATAATGAACATTGGTGCCCATCTGATAATCAAATACAGTGAAACCTCAAATAAAGATGACCTCACATTAGAGACAACCTCAAATTAAAGGCTGGAAATATTTAGTATCCTGAAGAAAATTCCCCAATAAATATCTAATAAGATCAGACTCTCACTTAAAGGGGCATTAGCTGTGTTTTGGGTTTGAAATTGCCAAGATTATCAGATGCCAAGAGAAATAAAGCAATTGGGATGCTGCAGGCAGGTGCATCTATCGTTGACGTCAGTAGGGCAATAAGTCTGTAGTCTGAATGCAGTACATGATCTTATTAGACTTACGTGACAGGTTCAGACAAGTGAAGTTGACAGCACCTGTATATAATGCAGTGTACAGACAATACGCAATCCATTGCGTACACAAAATTGCCGTCGATTAGAGCGCATCATCCATACATCAGCAGTATAATTACTTTAGGTCATCGACAGGTACGATTGCGTTGGGCATGGTACAATCAATCACGCTGATGGTCATTATCATGTTTACAGTAGGCAAGGTGAAAAGTTTGCCCCTGTCTGCGTTAAAAAGCATGACCAATTTGGAGGCGGTAGCGTTATGGGATGAGATAAAAGGTGGCCAGAAGACTAGACTCAGAGTCATTCAAGGCAATTTGACTGCCCAGCATTACATTAATGATATTTTGAGTGCTGAAGCTATTCGGCCTATGCTAAGAAATGCCCCAGTTGTTTTTCAAGAGTACAATGCCGGTCCGCATGTTGCAAGGGTCACTTGTGCTTGTTTAGCTTTCGCCAATGTCATTGTTATGCAGTGGTCTGCTGTTTTATCAGATTTGAATCCACTGGAACACATATGGGATGAGCTTGGAAGACAAGTTTGCGTCAGACAACAATGTGATCCAACATTACGTTAATTCAATGCGAAGATGAGAAGAAAATCTCATCAGAGCCAGAGATGGCCATAACCATCATTAATTTTAAATGAAATATTGGACAAGAATAGACAAATATGCCGGAAACATTACGATATCATATGACATAATGTCCAATTTTCACTGATACAGTTAAACGAAAATATTGTTTTGACCCCTCCCGTTACAAGAGGCCCATTGTTTTTGACAGTCACATGAGGAAAGCAATGTTAGATACATAGATTATCAGGGGAAGTAGTTTTTAGTGTTTTGGAAGGAAAGACATGATTTTAAACAAAACAGGATTAAAAAATACATTTTCACAAAATTCTTGCATAAAAACATTCCTTCAACAAATTACTGGTAAAACACATAAAATGAATGCATCATAGTGAATACAAGGGGAGATAATCAAAGAAATCATACAATGGTATGGCCGGATTGCAAAGTAAAATCTAATAAAAAAATTAGATGCAAGTTTAATGCCCATGTGTTTGGAACTATTTCTTATAAGGTTCATTGTAATTGCCTGAAACCAAATGTCAAAATGTTCGAGCACTATTCACCCAAGTCTTTTGTTTTTAATTATAAAAGTACATCCTTCCATTGCCAAGTATTTAACTGCAATCTGAAAATGTTGATCCCCCCCAATTACTATTTTGATCCACCCCTCCAAAATTCAAACCCACATAATTTAGTTGCACTTGCCACAGGTACCTACTGGCAAAGTATGAAGTATGTACCTCTATTCATTGCTGAGAATTTACTTCAACCAAAACTTTGACCAAAACATTTATCCCCCACCCCCATTACTAATCTGATCCACCCACAAAATTCAAACCCACATAATTCAAATGCACTTGCCACAGGTAACCTACAGGCCAAGTATGAAGTCTGTACCTCTATCCATTACCCAGAACTTGCTTCAATCTGAAACTTTAACAAAATGCTGATCCCAACCCTAATTACTACTTTGATCCATCCCCAAAATTCAAACCCACATAATTCAATTGCACTTGCCATGGGAACCCACATAATTGAAATGCACTTGCCACAGGTAGCCTACAGACCAAGTATGAAATCTGCACCTCTATCAAATGCTGAGAATTCGCTTAAACCAAAATTTTAACCAAAATGTTAACAGACAGATGTCCAGACATCGTCAATCTATAGACCTGACTTGCTTTACAATTCATCAAAAATAAATATTCCTATTTCTATGAAAATTACAAACTTGAATCATACATTCATGTAGATCACTCAAAAACAATCTGTTTTTAATTCATGCAGCGGTTTTGGAGTAGAAGATTTTTAAAGAGGGGTACCCCCTGAAGCCCCTTTAGTCCTACTCTGGTTCCACCCCTGGGCCGATCAAGCTGAAAAATACAAACTTGGTAAATGACCTTGAGTACTTGCTTCCTGTAAAGTGGTTTTAAAGAAGAAGTCGAAAAAGTAAATTGTTTGCGGACAGATGACGGACAAGGATGGACAAAAGGCAATTAGAATAGATCACTTGAGACGAAGTTTCTAGTGACCTTAAAATGATGTCAACTTATTTCGGGTCTAAATCTGTATAACTCAATAACATGCTAATGTATTAAAAAATCTTCCAATATATCACAAGTTTTAAAACTGTATTTTGACTGTGTTACTGGAAAAAATGATAAACTATATACAGTGTCAGGTTTCTTTTTTGGAACTGAAAAAAGTGCCGAAACTGGGTTTCTCAAGCAATTTTCAAAAATATATAAGAATCTAAGAAATTTTATGTCACGGAATATTTTTTTTTTTTGTTATTGTATATCAATCTAAGTAGTAAAATAGGAAAACAACATTTCTGGAAAAACAGCTAATGTCCTTTAAAAGATGATCTCACTAATCAGAGCATTTTCAGTCAGTAAGTGGTCTTGATAGTTTGGTTCTACTGTATTTTCAGTAAGTTGTCAGAAAATTAATATAAAATCTAACATTTTTGTGATTGTTCTCTTTTATAAATCAACAGGTATCATACGGACAGAAAAAGTAATAAGAATTTACAGTAATAACTGCTGGCACTTATCTTTTCATATTTTGTTATTTCTTTGACAGATATACATGTCAGTTAAAGAAATAATAGTGGCAATGAACATGTCAACATTATACAAAATCAATAAACACATGTTTGTGTCCAGAAATTTTTAGACCCTACCACACTAGTCACTTCCTCAATATGCAAGATTGTTCATCTGTTATGTGTACACAATTTGTGTAATATGCTATATGCAAGATTGAGTTGCCTCCCTTTGTACAGTTTTCCAACAGTTAATTGAACGATAATGTAAAAATACTTACCATGATAATGTTGACCAAGCCTTTAATCACATGACTTTACTTTATGTATACAATCCTATCTGAAAAATAAATAAAAAATATTTTATCTGAAATATTGGATGTCAGCTTCCATTGGAATGTATATACGAATGACTCCTCATTAAAATGCCAATGGAATGCATTTATGAGTTTACAACACAACGGTTCTGTATTTCAACATTTACGTTTTTTCCAGCAAACTATAAAAGAAAACTTTAAAAAATTAATATAGAAATGAAATTAAAATGTGGGAGATAAAACAAACTGAGTAAGATATTTCAGCATTTTAATTATTGCTACAAAATATAAATATTAAGTTTATCACTTTGGGTTTCTACAGATATGTATTTAAAGATATCTGTTCACCTGGGGTCCTACAGATATCATGGCTTTTTTAGGTACCTGTTCACAAGAGGTATTTGTTGGTTTCTTTCAAATATCATGTTTTTTTGGTATCTACTCACCAGTGATATCACTCAATGTTCCAACAGATATCATGTTTTTAAGGTATCTGATTGATTCCTACAGATATCATGTTTTTAAGGTATTTGATCACTAGTGATATTTATAGATATCATATTTTAGGTATTTGATCACTCGTAATATCACTCTGGGTTCTTACAGATATTATGTTTTTAAATAACTGATCACTAGCAATATCACTCTGGAATACTACAAATATCATGTTTTAGGGTATCTGATCACTAGTGATATCTATATATATCATGTTTTTTAGGTATCTGATCACTAGTGATATGACTCAACATTCCTACAGATATCATGTTTTTAGGTATCTGATCACTATTGATATCACTCTGGGTTCTTACAGATATCATGTTTTTAGGTATCTGATCACTATTGATATCACTCTGGGATCTTACAGATATCATGTTTTTAGGTATCTGATCACTATTGATATCACTCTGGGTTCTTACAAATATCATGTTTTTAGGTATCTGATCACTATTGATATCACTCTGGGTTCTTAGAGATATCATGTTTTTAGGTATCTGATCACTATTGATATCACTCTGGGATCTTACAGATATCATGTTTTTAGGTATCTGATCACTATTGATATCACTCTGGGTTCTTACAGATATCATGTTTTAAAAGTATCTGATCACTAATGACATGACTCAAAGTTCCTGTAGTAAGACCACTATCACACACACACACACTTTTCTGTAGTAAGACCACTATCACACACACACATGCACACTTCTGTTGTAAGACCACTATCACACACATGCACACTTCTGTAGTAAGACCACTATCACACACACGCACACTTCTGTAGTAAGACTACTATCACACACATGCACTTTTCTGTAGTAAGACCACTATCACACACACACACACTTTTCTGTAGTAAGACCACTATCACACACACACACGCACACTTCTGTAGTAAGACCACTATCACACACACACACTTTTCTGTAGTAAGACCACTATCACACACATGCACACTTCTGTTGTAAGACCACTATCACACACATGCACACTTCTGTAGTAAGACCACTATCACACACATGCACACTTCTGTAGTAAGACTACTATCACACACATGCACTTTTCTGTAGTAAGACCACTATCACACACATGCACACTTCTGTAGTAAGACCACTATCACACACAGACACACACACTTCTGTAGTAAGACCACTATCACACATACACACTTTTCTGTAGTAAAACCACTATCACACACACGCACACTTCTGTAGTAAGACCACTATCACACACACGCACACTTCTGTAGTAAGACCATTATCACACACACATTTCTGTAGTAAGACCATTATCACACACACACACACACACACACACACACACACACACACACACACACACACACACACACACACACTTCTGAAGTAACACCACTACCATTCAGTCTCCTGCAGAAATGTTTTTGTAAAACAGAAACTCACTAAAGATAATCTCACTTATTATCTATCTCAGGTGTTCTAAATAACAAGGTTTCACGGTATATATGTACCTATACTTGTGTATAGATATCCCTATACAAACTGAAATAACATTACATTATAAAACTCCATGTTCCCTGGTAGCCACATTACATATCTGTTACTGATCAATCAGAAAATAAGACTTCATTGAGAACAGATTATCCAAGTTTACCGAGGTGACCTAAAACATGTTCATTTTTAGCAATGGTGGCCATTTTGGTAAGTAAATGAGAAATGTGTAATTCTATAAAATGTCAAATCTACTCTCGATTATTTTTCAAGTCACTTTTGTTTTCTTGTCTCTAGCTCTGGTTATTAAGTGTACTGTAACTTTTCATTTTGACATCACTAACAGATAACCTGAGATTATCCAGTTATTAGTTATGAGACAAATGATAACTATACATATAATTTAGGGTAATCATAATTTAAATCAAGGGTAATCAGGTTAATTAAAATCATGATCTTTGATAGCAGTAATCAAATCCGACACACAGTTAATCCTCATTAGACAGTCCCTACATTCTGTTTAATATCCTGTTTTTTTCCAGATAATACACATTACGTATTACATAATACATATTACATTGTATATATATATATATATATATATATATATATATATATATATATATATATATATATAAATAAATATAAAAAAATGTAATATGTATCATGTAATATATATATATAATGTAATATGTATTATGTAATATATATATATATATATATATATATATATATATATATATATATATATATATATATATAACATAAAATATGATTTTCCAAAACTTATAATTGTTTTAAACTATGTTATAACTGTAATTATATCACTTAAGTTCAATATAGATTTTAACTGAAGTATAGCTGATATTCTTTTATGTTTTAAAAAAAATTCATTATCCAATATCATTATATTGTCACTTTTGCTGGGTATAGGTAATTGGGGCTTTGCTTTTTTCAGTACATTTTGTATTTCATAATTTTGTTTTTATTTTTTATTCATTTATGTATTTGTTTTACTTACCCAGTTTTCAAAATAAGTTAATCCTGTAAAAAAAACTGATGTATGTATCAAAATTTCACTTAATCCCTTTTGAAAACGAACAGTATAACATCAAGTCGTTGACGAAAAAACAGCTTCAAAACAAAGGATATTTCCCATTCCAATGTGATATGTAGGCAACAAGCAATGTCAGAGTCCTCTGGAAATGAACATCAGATTCAATACGTAACATTGGCAACCACTTCCCCGACAAAGCTCTTACTTGTTTTACGTATATGTACTGCTACAGCAATTACCCTCATAACTACTCAGCCATTATCTTGCTACAAATACCTAACACTTGAAGAAATTACAGAACAATGTGAAACTCTTGTCAGAAATACATATTACTGAAAATATTTTCTAAATGTTAAAACAGTGTTTTAGTAACTCATTCATACATTAAAAATGTTAAATGTAAAGCTTTCACTAGAATCCTGACAGGCCTATACTGCTAACCTGGGAATTGTGTGACATTTGTGTTCATAATGTACTTATCAGAAGGATAAAAGTGGAATCTTGTTACCTCGAAATTCAACGGACTGCCCTTATCACTTTGAGATATCTGGAATTGGAGATAGCTGAGATTTTAATTATTTTTCTATCCTTAAAAATTTGGACCAGCTGTTTAACTTTGACATAATCGGAATTTTGACTCATCTGATTGCAAAATAACAAAGTTTCACTGTACTTTCAATGAAACAAAATTGAGAAAAACCAAATGAAGTTGTTTTGGCATTTTTGATTTTTTTGTATGTCTTTTTTTATGTCAAGGATTAGGTATCAATTTCCTACCTAAGCTATACAGAAGGATTTGATGTAGAGATGAATAAGTCTGAACATAATTGATTCAAGTTTATCAATTTCCGAGAAAGTGAATTTGATATGGGATTGACAATGGTGAAGCAAAATATTACTGACAGAAAGCATATTGTGGAATTTAGTTCATTTGCAATGCATATGATCTTGCAAACCTAAAATCACAAAATTTCTTAGAATTGTTAAGACATTTGTAAAGGATTTAATTTTGATCCCTTTTCTGCATAATTTATTGATATTCAATATCATGAAATCTTGTACAAATACACCAGTCTATGCCAATAACATCGGTCCGTAGGTCCTGACTGACAAAAATCTGTTTGGACCGATGTTCTTCTCCAAATTTCCGGACCGCATGACCAATGCCGTTTTGCGTAATAGTTTTCCTTAATTATGCACTCGTAAATTTTTTTTAACACCAAGTCATTACTTGTTCACAACAAAGCTCTAAATCACTTGCAGATGCGACAATTTTTTAGGTTTTGGTGAGTATTTACTTGCAAATCAATTGCATATCGCGACTAGTTTCTACCAAACCAGAAATCGAAAATGTTTTCCGTTTTCACTCTGAAATTACATCACGGAAATCATGGTTAGTTATGCCCTTTACAACAACACATTTGACTATCCATTTTTGATAGTTTAGAGCATCTGAATCACATTGATTACTGTTAAAAAAGCATGTTGTGTGCTGTCACATTTGTATGACTTTCAACTTGAACAAAGAGATCAAGGTGACGTTTCTTTAAATCAGTGTCAATTTCAAGATAACACTCTGTCTCATCATCGGACACTAGCTTGAGTTTGAAAGATCTTGGTTAAAGAAATACTTATGCCGAGTTGTGGCTAGTGCTCGAAGAGGAGACAGACGCTTGCTTTGTAAATTATGTTGAAATGCAGACTATTCATACATCGTATTGGCCGTTAAAAAAAATATAAAAAATTAAATTTAAGTTTGCCATAACAATATGGAAAATGTGGGCTTATAACCATTCCTGGCCTGAGCGAAAAAAAAAAAAAATAAACATCATTTATAACGGTTTGAATATAATAAAGTCACGTAGGTTTAAAATAAATGTGTTTTCTTTCATTTCATCATGCAGAAAAATATTCTCAACACACACACACATATATATATATATATATATATATATATATATATATATATATATATATATATATATATATATATATATATTAAAAATCCCTGACTTAGCTAGTAAAACTACTGGTTCATATGAAAACTGATTTTCTTATTGTTGTAGAGCACTGCATGTCAAAGTGACTGTGTTTGCATGATCAGGATTCCATCAAGGCTGTGTAATAATTGTGGTTTATCGATTAACCTTATAAATTTTTTCAGACTGACAATATTCGGTTCGGACCTATGTGGAACCCAACAACACTGGTCCGAATGACCTGTGGGAGTGTAGATTGATACATACATACTGTAGATCTGAAAATTTAGTGGTGCTAAAATTTAGTTGTTTTAAAGATAATGCAAATTCTATTCGTTGAAATAAAAATGCCTGTTTGTGTAAATAAACCTATTACTATTACTAGGTATAATTTTTGTAAAATTTCATCATGACATAAATTTCTTTGATTAATGAAAACAATGAAATAAACAAACTTAAAACCACAACAAAATGTTCTGATTCTACAATATATATTCTCCAAATGTAGATCTAATATAAAAGAAACTCATACAATTCATACCAGTGCATCTGGGTATCAAACATATAAAATTAAGGGGGAATAACTCATCTACCTGGCTGCAAATCATTATTTTTTTCACTTGCTTAGAACTTCACTTTATCTAGATCACATATGCATATTTTTGTAATATGCTGACTAGTACTTTCCAAGATGTGCATCAAAATGGTCATGAGAAAAGAAAAGGGGAGCAAACTCATGCCATAATAACCTAGAATGTGAAATGGTACCAGGTGAAGACTCTTTCCGGAACTCAGACCAGTACTTTAAGCAAGTGTTTATTATAGGAAAAAGTCCAGAGGGAGATAACTCACCAAACAGATGTTAGAAATGTAAAAATCATATGTGCAAAAACACTCCTTATATAGTTGTTCTTGAAAAAGCCCATGGAACTCAGTTTAACATTTTTAAAAGAGATCTTCAGACAAATGTTTAACTCAACAACCCCTGTAGTCACATTTAGACTCGCCCAATTCAACTAATAGTATGGTCTAGTGTCATAATTAAGTAGTGAACAAGTTCATATTAAATGAGAAATTATCATAAAATATTTATTCTAAATGATACACAATGGACTTAATCATTCTTAGAAATGGACAGGTCCAAATGTAACTTAAGTGGTTGTTTAAGTAATGAAAAAATTAAAAGGGGAGACAACTTATCCAATAGTGGGATAAATTGTCTCAACTTGCAGGTTCACAGGCACTTTTAATGTACATCATTCATGTGAAATTTCATGACAATTAGTAGTTTCAGAGATTTTCAAAAAGCATTTTTATTGGACGGACTGATAGACAAAGTAATTACTATAGAGTACCATGTACCTATCTACAATTCATAAATCTGTGATCCCTGTCAATATATCACTGGCAAAAGTTTTGTAAAGACTGATGAATCAACAAAAATATGTGTTCTGACCCTAAAACCATTTAAAATAAAATGTGAAATTAACCTTTTAGATATTACAATAGGTCAAGATCATGATGTATTTTAGATGCTATCTTAGGTCAAGGTCATAATGTATTTAAGATATTATCTTGTGTTAAGTTCAATATAACTCCTAATAAAATTTACAAAAATCAGCACAAATTATTAAAAAACAAAAGACATAGAGGCTGAAACCAAGCCATTTTTTAAAGGTAATGTTATTATATTAATGATGAAATGTAATATATAATGCAATAACAGAATCTATACTGAAAGACCATATCTTTGCAGCCAAATCACTTTGTCAGGAATACAACAAAACAATGTACAACTATTGCCAAAAACATGTCATCCCAGAAACAGTAGAACCATCATTAATATCTGATGTTCTTCACCAAAGAGACCCAAGTCAAACCATCTCATTCTAAACACAATAAAAAAACTCCATACTTTACTGTCGAATAAATTAGAAGTTGTAATAAGTTTGTTACGGTTCTGTATAAACTTTCCGAGCATGAAGCCAACAATGAGATATTTATGTTTTGACAAAAATAGCTAGGAAGACTGTTGATAGCTTTGTTATAGAAGAGATTCTAATTTAAACTTAAAACAATGGTGCAGAGATTTGTTTTAGAAATAGCAGGCCAGCAAACTTCCATGATACTTCCTAAAATTTGTTTGTTGTTTAAAAGCCTTCTTCTTTAATAAAATGCTTCTTGCCATTGGTTAAGTGATTTTCCTGTTTTGATAATCTATAATCATTGGGATTTTCTTGGTAAATTTAGTCACATACCAAACAAGTAATGACAAATTTGTTGATAACTTTAAAGCTGAAAGCACATGCTAAAGCCCAATATAGAAAATACAGTAAAACCTGTATACAACGATCTCTTTATACACAGGTGGTCGCTAACACGGGTTCAACTGTGAAATATTTTTAACGACTATTTTGCAGTGATTATATATTCTTTTTTCAATTTATCAATATTCCAGTTTTCAAGATTAAACAAAATACTGAAAAACTATTCTAAAGAGAGAATAACTCCTGGAAAAGTTAAATGATGACTTTAATTGTACTGGAATTTGTAGATCTATGTATACTTTTAACCTTATTTGTTTCTTACTGTAAATATGTCCCAACTACCAGAATTTCCGATTTAAAAGCAACAAAATTGAACAATGATTTTCACAGGAAAATGATTCTTATAGGAAGCCAATTACAGAAATGTTCAATTTAGGTAGATTTTTGCATGATGGTAATTTTGGCCTTCAGTTCACTTTGTCTCTGTCTATTAATAATTTTAATTAAGGTAATAGACAAAACATGGGAAATAACTCCTAGAATATGATATCTCTACTTCAATCATTTTGACTTCTATGTAGATCTAATTAAGATGATAATTTTATCCACCTTGTTATTCTCACTGTCTTATTAGTCATAGTTTTTTGAGAAAAAGCAAAAATTAGTACCCCTCCCCCCCTAACAAATGCAAACTGTGCAATTGTGTATATTTGACTCTGTGAGTCACACATCTTGTACATAACCATACAATTTTAAAGCAGATAAATTGAGAATCATTGTGGTCAAGCATAGGTACCGTTATATGCGCTTGTTTACAGAAAGTTATTCCTAATTCAGACATTTAATTTGGATAACTTAGTTAGCTGAACATAACTACATTGACTAAGAACAGCCCCAAGGAGCCTTAAGTTGCTCACCTGGCAAAACGCATTGCTGACTTTTTTTCATAGATCTTTCAAGATAATGTGCAACAAATCAAAAACATGCAAAATCCATTGAAAAGGGGAAATAACTTTCGCAAGGATCGCCCTATAATTTCTGCACAATTTTTTAGTAGATCTTTGTGGTGATCACTGGATAATAGGGAAAAACAGTCCAAAACATGAAAAAAACACTTAAAAGAAAAAAATTACCACCAAATTTCCACCAAAATGAAATATTGCAGACTTTTGCAAGCGGCTCACTTAAAGGTAATGTTTTTTCTCTATCTTTAATAATTTTGGAGATACATCTATTTAATCAAAAATATCTGCTGACTCTTTTGTTCTATAATTAGCCATGGCAGCCATGTTTGATCGTAGCCCCTTTTCATCCCCAAACTTTGAGGCTTTACATGATTATACTTCCTGTTTAGTACAAAATGTTGAAAATTTTACCAAAAAATTATATTTTCCATTTACTTAGGTGCCTGTGACCTTGACCTTTGACCCCATGACCTTGAAATTTTGTCAAAATGATCCTTAGATAATTCCTAACAACTTTCTTATATAGCTTTTTATGCAAAACAATTTGTTATACAAATGTACCGTGTTACTGAAGCACCCCCTAGTGACTCGTTTATGGACAGATATTGACTTAACTATCATGCCCTTTGGGCCAGGTGAGCTAAAAACCCTCTGAAAGCAAAATTCCTGTATTTTGATGTTATTCTGTGTACATTTCTGTATTGGGAGATGCAATACACCCTCATAGCTCTTTTTGCCCCGTGCTTCTGTATTACAACAATGTAAAGAATTTTTTTAAGTAAACAGAAATGTTTTATGATAGAAAAATTAAAAATAGAATTTTATCAATTTTTTTGAAAGAACAACTTTAGAATGGCTAAGTAGTCTCAGAGAAAAAGATTTTTTGAAAATGGTGAAAATGGGTGACGGACAATGGAGGGCAATCAACACCAAGTGATAGCAACACTTTCTATTAGGGCTTTTATATATATATAGTAACAATCAACTAATACTTCAAAGAATAGTGTCACAAGAACATATGTACATTATTTTTAAAAACAGATATTTCTTGATTTTGTGAAACTTTTTATATTAGTTCGACTTAACACTCTGATATGTAGCATTTGTATAACCGTTATTGGTTTATTTTTAAGAGATCAATGTTCACCACCAGGAAATGTGGTTTTTGTTTGGTTTTTTTCAGTGTGAATGTTTGGAAAATCTAATAATAGTAGTCATTCTCAGTAGATCTGGCTTCACAGATGGGCTAAAAATAATCTTTACAAGAAAATACTTTACAAAGAGATGTGAAAACTTTCACTATTTCCAGTATCACTGTCTTATCATTTGCTTTGTAATCACCATTACCAGTATCATTGTACTATCCTGTTTTGTCATTACTACTACCAGTATAATTGTACCATTCTTTGCTTTGTCATTATTATTGCCAGTAAAACTGTAATACCTTCTGCTTTGTCATCACTATTGCCAGAATAACTGTACTTTCCTCTGCTTTGTCATTACTATTGCCAGTATAATTGTATTATCTTCTGCTTTGTAATCACTATTGCCAGAATAATTGTACTATCATCTGCTTTGTTACCACTTTTGCCAGTATAACTACTATCATCTGCTTTGTCATCACTATTGCCAGTATCACTGTACTTTTCTCCGCTTTGTCATCACTACTGCCAGTAAAACTGTACTATCCTCTTCTTTGTCATTACTATTGCCAGTATCACTGTACTATCCTGCTTTGTCATCACCATTGCAAACATAATTGTACTATCCTCTGCTTTGTCATCACCATTGCCAGTATAACTGTACAAACCTCTGCTTTGTCATTACTATTGCCAGTATCACTGTACTATCCTGCTTTGTCATCACCATTGCAAACATAATTGTACTATCCTCTGCTTTGTCATCACCATTGCCAGTATAACTGTACAAACCTCTGCTTTGTCATTACTATTGCCAGTATCACTGTACTATCCTCTGCTTTATCATCACTTGTATCAGTATCACTGTACTATTCTCTGCTTTGTCATCACTTTTGCCAGTATAATTGTACTATCCTCTGCTTTGTCATCACTTTTATCAGTATCACTGTACTATCCTCTGCTTTGTCATCACTTTTATCAGCATCACTGTACTATCCTCTGCTTTGTCATCACTTTTGCCAGTATAATTGTACTATCCTCTACTTTGTCATTACTATTGCCAGTATCACTGTACTATCCTCTGCTTTGTCATCACTTTTATCAGTATAATTGTACTATCCTCTACTTTGTCATCACTATTGCCAGTATAACTGTATGCACTAGATAATGATAAACTCCATATTTTATCAAAAAGAAATTAATTTTCAACATTAGAAGAATCATAAACATGATCTCTCAGGATATAAAGAAAATAAAAATAAAAGTGTATTTGAGTACATACGAATGTAAAATAGCATACTTTCTCAGTTATTTACTGTCTATTTTTATAAGTGTGAAGTTATAATTCAAATAATCATGAAAATACCAGAAATTAGGTTTGACTTAATGTAGATCTAGTGTTTAAGTATACAGTGGCAATTTAAGCTATCCTCACCAATATGTCAAAATAAATACATCAACAAGAAGTTTGCACTGATGAAAACCAGAATGTTATAAAGAAGATGAGATTTAACTAGCTAACTTGCTACATGTCATACCAAATGTGAGTCACAAAATATTTGCACTTTGTGAACTGATGTCATAACAGTACAGTGAGATATATACATCACAAAATTGATTGATTTTAGAAATCAAATTAAGAGAATGTTTCTTAAATATTGAATGTTGTATGTTACTTTAAATCTGACTTTTAATTTAAGAAAGGGTGACCTCACCTCTCATGGGTAAATTTACATTTGCATGTACTTTTGTGGGCTATTAAGATTTTTTAAAACCACATTTTAAACAAGGCATCACAAGATATACAAATCCCCTTGTAATTAACCACATTAGAGGAAAATAACTCTACTAATTATAATTACTAATACTATTACATTTACTTTTAAAAAGGCACCACAAGTGATACAAATCCCCTCCCAAATTAACACAAAAGGGAATTGACTCCATAACTAAGAAGCTAAGTGGTATCAAACACTAAAAACTTAAAGTTTCTTAGGAAATGCAGAAACAACAAAGGGCAACAACTCTGGAAATAAGATGACATTGTCTGCATCAATTGTTTGTTTGTTTATTGTTGTTTAACGTCCCACTCAAGAATCTTTCACTCATATGGAGACATCACCAAATGCCAGTGAGGGTTCTTTACCGTGCTGACACCTACAGTGTTATGGAACCTTGGTTTTTACTGTCTCATCTGAAGGACAGGAAACCAACCTGCCGCTGGCTGGACTCGATCGAGAGTCAAGCGCGCTACTGACTGAGCCAGGTCAGCTACCTGCATCAAAGTTAACTTGTCCACAATATTGTCATAATAAACACTTGTATTTAATTTTGTAAAATTTTGATGAGAAATGTACAAACTAGAGCACTAACAATTAGAATTTAGCATATAGCAAAGGGCAATAACTTCCAAATACAGATATACAAGTTGATATCTCCGTTCACAATGTCTCAAAGACAAAAATTATACAACAGACAACACATGTGTAGGCGACTACTGTTTATCTATATAAGTACCACCATACATTGTACATTAACCAGTGAACACATGAGTAGGCGACTACGGTTTATCTATATAAGTAACACCATATACTGTATTAACCAGTAAACACATGAGTAGGCGACCACTGTTTATCTATATAAGTACCACCATACATTGTACATTAACCAGTAAACACATGAGTAGGCGACTACGGTTTATCTAAATAAGTAACACCATACATTGTACATTAACCAGTGAACACATGAGTAGGCGACTACTGTTTGTCCATAAAAGTAACACCATTATAGTGTATTAACTGGCAGTAAACACATGAGTAGGCGACTACTGTTTATCTATATAAGTAACACCATACATTGTACATTAACCAGTGAACACATGAGTAGGCGACTACTGTTTGTCCATAAAAGTAACACCATTATAGTGTATTAACTGGCAGTAAACACATGAGTAGGCGACTACTGTTTATCTATAAAAGTAACACCATACATTGTATTAACCAGTGAACACACTGTTTTGATTTAGAGATATGTTTCTTTCGTCTATGTTGTTTACATGTCTTTCATATCTGACTGGACAACATTATTGACAGGACAGTAATGAGCACAGATACTGCTGAGTCTGCAAAAAGAAGATGTCTGATGGTCCAGATATCAAAATGTATACTTTTCTGTCATTCCTTTTCTCTCCCATCACCTGCTAGACCCCCATGGAAGACTCACATCAGAATGATTTAGAGCATTCTGTATAAATTAACCTCTGACACGAAGACCCAAAATAAAGATAAGTAAGGGGGAAATGTCTGTGGGAGATTATGCTAGTTATAATATCAACAAAGAGCTTTGTTAGATAACAGGAAACAGAAACACAGTATACAGTCAATGGTAATACAATTGTAAATGAGCTTGTATTACTGTGTTAGTGAGACTGGCATAAAAATGTCTAAATTTCCAGTTTGTATAATGACAGTAAGAACTTCAGTGGGTTGAACTTCTATGAGCGTAATTTCTCAATGTTTCAAACAATTTACATATAATTTTGTTACATAACTCTAGTTAGAAGCGATTCCTGATCTGAATTATTTTGAGCCCAATTGCTCAATTTGAATAAAATTTCTGGACCCTACTCTATAAAAACCTGTGTCTGAGATTGCCCCCAACAATTTTTATCCTTGGCTGTTCCCCATGCAGGACCTATAATAGGGACACAGGTAGTCTCTTAAATGTAGGAGATGCTGTTTTCCTATCAAAGCATCAACTGATGAAAGGTAATCAATAACACATTTCTTATTGACATTTTGATCAAACTGTACAAGTGACTCTCTGGGTAGTAAAATACATGAAATGATTGGGTGGCTTGAGAATATGCATAAAATATAATAAACGTCACAGTTAATATTAACAGAAAGAAAAAGATATTTATGATATATATGATATTTAAGTAAGTGTATCTCAGTATATCATAACGGACAAGATATCATATGTGTGATCTTTCTGTAGTTTCTACTACAAAATGACATGAGCATGAACATCAGAAGTTTATTACAGCAGTGGGAGGATTTTATGGCATATTTCCCAGTTTTTGTTTGTAATTACAGCATTGTTATGGCAATTAATTGAAGAATAATTCTGCTGGTTTCAGCAAAAAATTAATCACCATATCCTTTCCTTTTGTGGGTGTGAGCATGGCTATATTATAATTTTTTATTTTGTAAACTCATGCAAAGTTGATGCATTTTCTTCTAAAACTCCTACTCATTAACTAAAATGTGTTTGTAAAATGGCTTACACATGCAGTAGCTCATCAAATGCCAAACAGAAATGTGTAACAAGTGCTTTGTGCCTACATCCCTATCATATTTACACAACATAGAATGGTTCTTGTACCTTGATGTAAACATTTGTAAGTCATTACAGGTGATGCATGTCTCACAATAAACAAACACATGATCAATAGATACTGGACAAGACCATATCATTACCTTGATTGCATCTCTTGATCAGCTAGAACTTGTGTAGAACTTGTTTCCAGTAATGTTTACCACATGAAGTTAATTTGTTATTTACAACTTAGATGTATATACACCTGATGGTTTGCAACATCACCTGTATAATCTATTTCTGTAATTACTGCCAGAATTACATCATCATGAAGTAGGAATTGTAAGGGATGCAGATGATCCACATGTTCAGTGAGCAGCAACATCAACACTGCCATCAAATGGTATATCTGGTGTCTTATGAGTTTTCAGCACATTAGCAGTGATATCAGGTAATTCAGAATACATAGTGTTATGGGTTTTTCCACACTATCATAGGGGCTAAAATAAGGCCCCATTCCCAATGCAAAAAACAAAATGCATTTTTCTCAATTTGCAGTCAAAATTTACTAAATGAAGTCAAATGACAACAAATTTAAAGAAATTCCTGTATTTTCAAACACTTTGTGTACCTCTAGTTTTCCCAATTTCAATCTAATTTTGCTGAAATTTCCAGTTCAAAAGGTCATGGCCCCATTCCCCAACAGTGTGTGGAAAATCCCTGGTTCTGAACATCAACAACAGAGTGCAAACAGTATGATGAGTTTTCAGCACATCAGTGGTGATATCAGGTAATTCAGAATACATAGTGTTTAGAACATCAATTGAATTCCAACAGTATAACAAGTTTTTAGTACATCAATGGTGATATCAGGTAATTTAGAGTACATACAGTATTCAAAAAGTCAACTGGAAGCAAATAATAACACAATTTTTCAGCACATCAGCAGTGATATCATGTAATTCAGAATACATAGTGTTCAGAATATCAACTAAGTGCAAACAGCATACATGTCTAGTTTTCAACACATTAGTGGTGATATCAGATAATTCAGAATACATAGTGTTCTGAACATCAACTGAGTGCAACAGTATGATAAGTTTTCAACACATTAGCAGTGATATCAAGTAATTCAGACTACACAAAATGTTTTGAACATCAACAAAGTGTAAATAATATAACAAGTTTTCAGCACATTAGCAGTGATATCAGGTAATTCAGAATACATTGAAACTTGTATATAATGCAATGCAATCAGTATAACAGGATTTCTGGCACAAGAAAACCAGTCTTTATAGGGGCAGTTGTCTTTATATAGAGGTTGTTTTGTACACAAATGGTACAATTGGGGACAGCAAAAAACAGTGACCAAGTGGTCGTTATACACAGGTGGTTGCTAAAGCAGTTTCACTGTACATACAGTGTTCTGAACATCAACAGAGTGCAAACAGTATAGGTTTCCAGCACAGTGGTGATAGAAGGTAATTTAGAATACATACAGTGTTCTGAACATCAACAGAGTCCAACACAGTACAAGTTTTCAGCACATCTGTAGTGACATCGGGTAAATCAGAATACATACAGTGTTCTGAACATCAACAGAGTGCAAAGAGTACAAGTTTTCAGCACATTTGTAGTGATAGCAGGTAATTCAGAATACACACAGACAGTGTTCTGAAACAACAAAAGAGAGCAAACAGTTGATGGAATATTAATGGAAAACTCTATATTACAAAACAAAACATAAAAAGTTAGTCAATTGTTAAGTTGAATCAAGTCCAAGAAATACATGTTCCTTTTATCAGTCATTTAGTAGAAACTCATCCATCTTTCTGAATGTTTGACATTTAGAAGGGTTATATAATATCTGATCTTCAAAACATAATACAGAGATTGAGAAGTATCAAATTGAGTCCAAAAATATCACCAACAGCCTTACACCAACATTTATGCCAAGACATTACAAAATATAAACAAACTGTTTTAAAATAATGTTTTAATTAAATATCTTAAATCACAAAATATAAGGTTAATACTTAATTTCAATACTAACTATATCTGCTAATCATAAACACAATTTAAATCAATGTCTTTAACTGTATGTACATGTAATAACATATTTATTTAGATCTTAAACTGTCTAACATTCTACAGGCTAGCCACATTTGGGACCTTTGATATACACATTAGTTATAATATTTCCTCAATCTTTAGGATTATTTGAATTTGATATTTAAACTACATCACAGTAAAAGTATGGTGCTAGGATGACCAATATGTATTACCATATCCTATATTCTAATATAAGTATGGTAGGTGGGTGGCTATAAAGTTTGGTAGTTAGACGGCTAAGCAGTATGGTTATTGGATGGCTAAGAAGTATAGTAGCTGTGTGGTTTGAAAGTATTGTTAATGAATGGCTAGGTACTATAGAAGTTGGTTGGCCAAGAAGTATGGTTGATGGGTGGCTAGGAGATATTGTTGTTGAATGCCTAGGAAGTATAGTGGTTGGTTGGCCAAGAAGTATGGTTGTTGGGTGGCTATGAAAAATGGTTGTTGAATGGCTAGGAAGTAAAATACTTGTCTGGCCAAGAAATATTGTTGATGGATGGCTAGGAAGTATAGTAGTTGATTGGCCAAGAAATATGGTTGTTGAATGGCTAGGAGATATGCTTGTTGGATGACATGGGAAGTATGATTGTTGAATGGCTTGGAAGTATAATAGTTAATGGGTGGCTAGGAGACAAAGTTGTTGAATTGCTAAGAAGTATAGTATAATTTTTGCCAAGAAATATGGTTGTTTGGTGGCTAGGAGATATGTTGTTGAATGGCTGGGAATTATGGCTGTTGAATGGCAGCTAGTAGGTATAATAGTTGGGTGGCTAGAAGTATGGTTGATTGGTATGGTAGTTGAGTGACTAAGAGGTATTTTAGTTAGGTGGATAGAAGGTATGGTTGTTGGATGGTTAAGAAGTGATGGTTGGGTGTCAAAGAAATATGGTTGTTTGGTGGCTAGGAGGTAAGGCTGTTAGGTATGGTAGCTTGGTGGCTAAGAAGTATGGTAATTTGGTGGCTAGCAAATATGGTTCTTGGATATGTTAGTTTGGTGGCTAGAAAGTATTGTTGTTGGTAAGTTTGTTGGCTAGGAAGTATGGTTGTTGGGTATGGTATTTGGATGGCTAGGAAGTACATGTATGGTTTTACAATGGCTAGGAAGTGTCACAGTTAGGTTGCTAGGAAGAATGGTTGTTGGATGGCTAGGAAGTATAGCTATTGGATGGCAAAGAGTGTGGTTGATAGCTCATAGAAACAGTCATAATTTATGGCACTTTACCATGGCATTATGATCTTATTGTATTTCATATTTCAAAATGACTATGAACTCCAAACAAACAACATGCCTTTCTTTCAGTCAGTACATCATCAACATGATGGGTATACAATGCACATTTGGACAATGACTCTCCTCTGTGTTTATCCATTGCAATATTTTATTACATAACTCCAATGTCATGTTAAATAACAAAATAGGGAAACTTGTATTTTCATTGATTGTTTTTTTTTTTATTTCTTATTAGGGCTTTCCACTTTCCAGAGGAAAGACCTCTTAGTTTTGTTCTGTTTATTCTTATTCTTCTTATTATTATTATTATTCTTCCCAGGATTTTTGGACAAAGGTTTCTCAAAAACGGAAAGACTTCAAACTTACACCGATGATAGATCACCAACTGAAGATGTGCATGAAACTTAGTCAAGGTCACTGGATCAAAGGTCAAGGTCACAGAGACCAAAACGTGAAATTTTATGTTCCACGATAACTGGAGTAAGACTTGACACAGGGACATGAAACTTCTGTCAGTTAGTCGCCTGGACTTTCTCCAGACCTGTATACTTTTTGAAGGTCATTGGGTCAAAGGTCAAGGTCACAGAGACCAAAACGTGAAATTTTATGTTCCACGATAACTGGAGTAAGACTTGACACAGGGACATGAAACTTCTGTCTGTTAGTCGTCTAGACATTCTCCAGAACTGTATACTTTTTGAAGGTCATTGGGTCAAAGGTCAAGGTCACAGAGACCAAAATGTGAAATTTTATGTTCCACGATAACTGGAGTAAGACTTGACACAGGGACATGAAACTTCTGTCAGTTAGTTGCCTGGACTTTCTCCAGACCTGTATACTTTTTGAAGGTCATTGGGTCAAAGGTCAAGGTCACAGAGACAGAAAATTGAAATTTATTGTACCACGATAACTGGAGAAAGTCCAGAACATGAAACTTCTGTCAGTTAGTCTCAATGACGTTCTCTAGAATTGTGTACTTTTTCAAGGTCATTGGGTCAAAGGTCAAGATCACACAGACCAAAATGTGAAATTTCATGTTCTGAGATAACTGGTGACAAACTTCAAACAGGAACATGAAAATTCTGTCAGGTAGTCTCAAGAACTGTGTACTTTTTCAAGGTCTTTGGGTCAAAGGTGAAGGTCACACAGGCCAAAACGTTAAATCTTTTGTAATGCGATAAATAGTGAAAGACTCAACATAGGAACATGAAACTTATGTCAGTTAGTCTCCATGACTTTCTCTGGAACTGTGTACTTTTCCAAGGTCATTGGAGCAAAGGTCAAGGTCACACAGGCCAAAACGTTAAATCTTTTGTAATGCGATAAATAGTGAAAGACTCAACATAGGAACATGAAACTTATGTCAGTTAGTCTCCATGACTTTCTATAGAACTGTGCAGGCTTTCAAGGTCATTGGGTCTAAAGGTCAAGGTTACAGAAGTCAAAATGCAGAATCTGATGTAATGAGATAACTGGTGACAGACTTAACACAGGAACATAAAACTTATGTCAGTTAGTCTCCCTGACTTGCGTGAAACATAGATCAAGGACAAAAGACTAATCACATATACTTATCTTTGACATGACTGTCTTAACATGGGCAGTGGAAAGCCTGTGTCTTTGTCTTGACAAAGTCTAGTTATTATTAGTTTTACTTTTTTGGGCATAATTTAGCCAATATTCTCAGAAGCCATTACTGTAAATCTATTTTAAAATATAAGTACCATGTATCTATTGGAACGGATGTGCAGTCCTGAATCAGTCTGTTGTCTCTATAGTGATAAATCTCTAGTGTAGGTAAAAATTTGTGGCACTGCACCAACAAAGGACTTTTTGTTTTGGAAAAAAAGTCTTGTTGGTAAAATAAACATAATGAAACACAAACAAATAAATGACTAAATAAAATTTTAAAAATGAAACAAAAACACATGAAACACGAACAAAAACATTTGAGAATGTCTGTGAGATGTTTTTGGCTCACATCATTCGTTAAGGTTACTGCTGAACATGACAATTTGACTATGCAAGTAACGACTACATAAATTGAACGATCTTATCTTTTATTTTCTATGCCAATTTAAAGGTGATAAACTTGTAGTTGAGATAATTCAATGATAGATTCAAAAAGGGAGATTCTTTGAATTTCTACTTTTTATTTAGTTATGTCTCTAATTTGTGATCATGTGACTTGATAAATCTAATTATACACTGTGCATGCCCAGCTATTCAATAATTCAAAATACTCACCATATCCTTTTTGCCAGTAATTTTAAGATAATAAAACAGAGGGAATCTTTGCCCTAAATATATATTTTCTGAAACAATTCCACTTATCCAGGTCAAAATGCTAAAAGACTTACTATAATTGTTTTTTTTTTATCTCTAAGTTTAACACTGATTTCGAGGATGCAGTCAAAGACACGCTTAAGAATCCAAGCAATGTGTAACAAAGGTAACCTCAGCATTGTCTGGATATATATATGCACACACCTACACATGCACACACATGTGTGCACACAGACACACAAGCACACACACTGTATTGTCTTTTTAAATACCATATCATTTTCATAATTATCAAAGTAGTAAAGTTAATATGATCAGCTTTCTACGAGATTCAATATCTTTTCAATATAATCTATGTAAGCCTGGCAGGTTTGTGCCCCAGTTAAATCATGCATGAAATAACAACTTGGATATATATCAAAAAAGTAATCATTGATGTAAAATAAAAACAATGGTAAGACAGATAGCAATAAATTCCTGTTTATTTCTGGAGTTGTCAGATCTACCACATAGCATGCCTACCTCAAATAACTCCCAAAATGAAAACACAAGTTCATCAACTTGATAGCATAGTTCTGTTGGATGAAGCGAGAGTGATTGATAGATGATACATCTGATCTTGTCTTTATACCCAAGAAAAAAAATCATAAACGAATGTTAAATTTTGTTATTATTGGAAACTTAATCTAATCTTTGATATATAATGATACTTATTAATACTTCAAAGTAAAGAAATGTTTACCTACATCTGAAACTTGTCACTCTATAAGTCTTGAAAATTCTAAAGTCATACTTAAGGGAATTGTTATCAAAAAGAAATGCTATAGAAATGTTTGGCCAATGTACTAAAACTGCTATCAACATTCTGACATTTATAGTATAAAAGCCCAACATAAAATATCTCATTTTTGGTGGTGATCTCAACATTTTATTGACGTCAGATCAAGAAAAATAAGCCAGAACTTTTTTCAGAAAAGGCTTAGCCTTTGAAGCGTGTCTTTAAAATATTTCTTAGGAACTTTCAAATGCAGAATTAATGTTTGACTGCAAGTACTTGCATTTGAATTACAGATGCAGAGTGCATCAATTTCTAGTATGACCATTTACCATTTTTCAGAGACACAAGAAAATATTTTTTCGAAATGAAATGTTTTCCTACCTACCTACCTATGTCATTTTGGGCATAGGAAACACACATACATTTTATGTTGGACTGACTTAAGTTGCTTTACTCATTTACAAAAAGTTTGATGATAATTTGGTACAGAGATTTACAAATATAAAAACACTAATTATAACAATTAATAAATACAAAAACTTTATCACAGCTAATTAAGCATGCCTAATTCTTGTAGTTAATTTCTGGACAGCTGCCAAACTTGCTTACTTATTGTTCTGTAGAGCAATGGGTACCATTCTTGAGTTTCACATGGCCCAAGAGCCACATGTAGATTTTTTTTCCAATGTATTATTTCAATTATTAATACCTAAGTATCTATAAGCATTTTCAATTCGTTAAATCTAAATAATTATCCAAAACTTTTTGACAAAACTGTGAAAAATTATTTGATAATTTTTTCATATTCATTCTTTTACAAAAATCAGAGTTATGTACATTTTGTACATAAAAAGTGGCCTCATTTTCTTTTTATATCAGCGAAGAAGATGAATTAGTTATTAAGTTGGTTATCTGTTATTTTTCATCTCTGGAGACTCTTACTTAAATGAAGACATCCATTTTTAGATAAGTGCTGTAAAATTTTTACCTGTGCTATGGACAGATTCCAATGCAGTGACATGATACCCAACCTCAAAGACATGACTCAAACTTCTTCTGCTGAGCGCTAAGTGTGAGTGAGGAAGTGTTACTGAGAATGGACTCCACCAAAAGGACTGACATTATTACAAGATAGGTGCAAGAAAGAGCCAGATGTAATAATAATGAAGAGTCCAAAAACAGCCTTCAATGACCAGTCTCCAATGAACTATTAAAACCCATGACCAAAACCCCCAAAATAGTTTCTGTATGTCTATTATAGTTTCCCAGGTAACTGGTGATGGCAACAGCGCACTTGATCTACCATAATAATGTTCTACTATTGTTCTTTTAAACCATGTAACATAAAAACCAATATATCTATTATACAAATTATCCAGATTGTATGAAAAATATTTCCTCACATGTACATAGTTTGATACTTCACAAGATTAAACAATTGCAAAAATCTTTGAAATATGACAGTTTTTTGTAATGTTGTCTGTTTACCATAGGGCATATTGTTCACAACAAAATCTTTATATGTAGCACATGTACTGTAAATAGCCTGTTCTGTTTATTTATAACACATTTTTATATCAGAAATATTTCAGGAAAAATATCTGACAATTTTCATGGAAAACTCACAAACAATGTAGTGTAAATCACTTATATTTCACCACAACTTTATTTCTCATTCACTTATTTTCAGACATATTCCCAAATACATGAATTCATGAATTTAAAGGTACAAAACATTTAGAACATGTATATATAAACAGACGCATTTATGCCACTGTAGGACTACATGATTTTCATGTTAAGAATATGTACGTATTGTTATTTTCAGATGCTCACTTATTTATATAAAGAATTCTGCTTGCAACGTTGTGAATAATATCTTTTTTTGTAGAAACACTTCAATAGCCACATATTTTTCTATTTACTTTCACAAAGTTTTATAAACATAAACTTTCATACAAAAATCATTCTTGAGATATCTAAAATGATGGGCAGGTCCTTTTCGTGAGTTTACACAAATTCTCTGGCAAGATGACAGTGATTTACAATATTGCTTTTATAATTCATGACCAAAGCCCCTGCCCCTTCCCTTATCCCCGTGAGCCTCAGTTTTCATTATAGTACTGTCTAAGAGACAAACAAAATATGAAACCAAGACTTATGTCAAAACAGACAGACAATTTTATAAAAATACACACACACTGATGATGTGCAATTTGAAAATTATTACCTCAAAGTTCTATAGATGATTTTTTAGTTTGTCAGAAAATGTTTCTTTTTGATATTTCATGACCCTAAAGGACCTTTAGAAAACTGTAATGCATTTTTGAGTCCTGCTGGAAATTTAGCTGATTTTGTTACAAATTTAGCTGATTTTGTTACAAATTTTGTGGATTTTTAGCTGATTTTGTTACAAATTTAGCTGATTTACTTGTGGAAGGTTGTCACTTCCTGGATACACTGTAGACAGCTCTCTCTTCCACCATTAAAAACTCGCTGCCATTGTATGCCTGTAAAATTGTTGAGTGTAGCATAAAATAACATTCAAACAAAACAAAAACTATTATCAAGTCCATATTTTTGACCTGAGGGTTTTGAATCAACAATGCAGCCATAATCTACAACAGTTTATGTCAGCAGGAAGCATGTGTTATTTCTCTTCTCCAGTGAAGCTTCATTATTAAACTATTAAAATAGCTTATCATGTTTAGTAAGTAGCTTATTCTCTATTTCAATGTTTTCAATGGATATTTTCTGCAATATTCCTATCATAGTAAACACAATAAGTCTTCTGGACTGCCATATTTAAACCAGTATGAGCCCTAGATTGTTAAAACCCAGTTTGAACAGTAACATGATTTATACCCGAAAGACATGAAAAGCTAATAAGCTGCATATTTTAAAATAAAGTGGTGACACCATTGGTGTACTTGGATGGCCAATAAGACTGACAGGATTACCATTGACCAGTGGACAAGGAATTACTTGCATCAGAGATAGGCAAAATGGGTAATGAGCAAGTTTAAACAAAAGAAGTTAGACTACATAGAGGTGAGGAGGGTGTTAAGTAAAATCTGTGTCAAGAAGGACAGGGAAAACTGCATGTGAAAGATGAGAGAATTTGTATTTCATTGTATTCAACCTTTTATCAGTTAGCTTAAGGAGATTGGACTGTACAGAAAGGACAGAACAAACAATACAATGAAGAAAATAGAGTGTTGAAAATATCAAAAATAATGAGGAAAGTTAAATATTTTGTTCAGAAACAAACAATATAAAAGATTAAGATAATAAGTATCCGAAAAGGATACAATTGAAGAAAATATTGACTAATTGTGGAAAAGGAATGTTTTCAAAGAGATGTATTTAAAGAGAATTAAAGTATAATTTTAAGAAGTAAAAGAAATGAGAAACTTAAGAAGAATATTTATATGAAGAAGGAGGAGAGGAGAATATCATGTGCATGTGAGGTTAAACTTTGAAACAAAGACTGCAATGTGTAAAAAATAAATGAAGATGTATCTATAGAGGGTGAGAGTGCATGGTGGGTTGCTGTGTACAAGACAAGCAAATGGGTTTGGAAATGTGGTAATCAAATTTTTATGCTAGACCAAGAAAAGTCAAATACATGATTGGGCAATTGTTTAACCATCAACCCATGAAAACAATGGACCCTTCTGTAAATCAATGATTTAGACTTGTCCAAATGGCTCTCTATGGGTAAATGGGCTAAATTGTAGTTTTTCATCATACCATGAATTTTATACTTTTATGGCAATGTGAAAGTGCCACAATTGTTCACCTGTGCTATGGGCTGATGCCATTGCTATGAGGATTTTCTGATGTAATTACCACATCATTTATCTGAGCGCTTGATGAAAGAAGAGCCACTACCTTTTTCAAGGTCTAGTGTATGACCTGGACTAGGTATTGGACATGGGACCTTTCACTTGTCAGACAAAATCTCAAACCAATTGAGCCAACACAAGTGATTAAAAGTATTGTTTAAGTGATGCTAAGTAATACATGTTTTAACAGGGAACAGTCAATAATCACTTCACATACAGGCTTTTCTAATAGTTTTCACCATGTAGTAACAAAAACAAAGGCTTCCTAAAGTCAAAACACAATAATGGAATAATTATCCAAAAGTTCAGCCATATATTGTGATTCTACTGTCAATTATCAATGCTTTATAAACAAAAAATGACTGGCAAAGTAACTGTTAAGATGAAGTGTCAACGTATGTAATGATGATATGATTTACCCCGTCAGCTGCCCAGAATGCCACCAACAATCAACAAACAACGACATTAGGTATAATTGCTTTTCTTGTACGACTGCCCAGTTCCATTTGCCATTCTGGTAAACAAGCATTAAATTCTAGGTATGGGTCTACTCTGTAACACATTAAACATTACTCTCTCCAAGACAAGCATGTCCAATTAATCTTGGTCAGACCTTGTGACGGCACATAATTTGTTTTGCAGCTTCTCTAGATAATGGCATCTATATTTTAACTTCCTGTCTCTGAATATACCAATTCTTTGGCCAGATACTAGAAAATGTTTCAAACATGTAAATTTCTGTCAATGAAGGTAAAGCCAATGTGAAATTAATGAAATTAAATTAATGAGCTTTCTAATATCAAACATCTGGCTGATATCAGCTGTTATCATGTGATATTATTTCATAAACTTTTAGAGACCTGTCTCTTGTGATTGTTTAAGAAAATAAAAAATAAAAAAAAGATCCAGTCTATGCCAAGTAAACAAGTAACCTTTGACCTCTTGTTTTACCAGTCTATACCAAGTAAACAAGTAACCTTTGACCTCTTGTATTACCAGTCTATGCCAAGTAAACAAGTAACCTTTGACCTCTTGTTTTACCGGTCTTTGCCAAGTAAACAAGTAACCTTTGACCTCTGGTATTACCAGTCTGTGTCAGGTAAACAAGTAACATTTTGACCTCTGGTATTACTAGTCTATGTTAAGTAAACAAGTAACCTTTGACCTCTGGTATTACCAGTCTGTGTCAGGTAAACAAGTAACCTTTCACCTCTGGTATTACCAGTCTATGTCAAGTAAACAAGTAACATTTTGACCTCTGGTATTACCAGTCTATGTCAAGTAAAGAAGTAACATTTTGACCTCTGGTATAACCAGTCTATACCAAGTAAAAAAGTAACATTTTGACATCTGGTATTACCAGTCTATGTCAAGTAAACAAGTAACATTTTGACCTCTGGTATTACCAGTCTGTGTCAGGTAAACAAGTAACATTTTGACATCTGGTATTACCAGTCTGTGTCAGGTAAACAAGTAACATTTTGACCTCTGGTATTACCAGTGTATGTCAAGTAAACCAGTAATATTTTGACATCTGGTATTACCAGTCTATGTCAAGTAAACAAGTACAATTTTGACCTCTGGTATTACCAGTCTATGTCAAGTAAACAAGTAACCTTTGACCTCTGGTATTACCAGTCTATGTCAGGTAAACAAGTAACCTTTGACATCTGGTATTACCAGTCTATGTCAGGTAAACATGCAACCTTGAATTCCTGGAATTACTAGTCTATGTCAGGTTACTTGTTACTAGTCCATGGCAAGTAAACAAGTAACCTTTGACCTCTGGTATTACCAGTCTATGTCAAGTAAACAAGTAACATTTCGACCTCTGGTATTACCCGTCTATGTCAGGTAAACAAGTAACCTTTGATCTCTAGCATTACCTGTCTATTATCAGGTAAACAAGTAACCTTTGATTTTTTATATTACTAGTCTATATCAGATAAACAAGTACCAGTAATTTTATCACTACTGTGGGAATATGCTGAGAAGACATTTATAAAAGATGTATCATGTTTTGGCATGTTTAGGTACCTTTTGCAGACCTGATGAAACCTACCATCCTTTCATTTGAAAACTTTATACAAAGTTTGGTAAAAATTGGTCCAAACTGGTTCTTGAGAAGAAGTAAAAAATGTCTAAAAATTGACACTAAACAATGATAGGCAAAAGACAAATGCAACAGCTAACTATGAGCCTTTGACTCAGCTGATCTAAAAGTAGTTTAGACACATAGATTTCCTGTTCACCTGACATAGATTGGTCAGTTGATCTATAAGTAGTTTAGACACAGGTTTCCTGTTTACCTGACATAGATTGGTCAGCTGATCTATAAGTAGTTTAGACACAGGTTTCCTGTTTACCTGACATAGATTGGTCAGCTGATCTATAAGTAGTTTAGACACAGGTTTCCTGTTTACCTCACATAGATTGGTCAGGTGATCTATAAGTAGTTTAAACACATAGTATTCCTGTTTACCTCACATAGATTGGTCAGGTGATCTATAAGTAGTTAAGACACATACATTTCCTGTTTACCTGACATAGATTGGTCAGGTGATCTATAAGTAGTTTAGACACATAGGTTTCCTGTTTACCTGACATAGATTGGTCAGATGATCTTAAAAGTAGTTTAGACACACAGGTTTCCTGTTTACCTGACATAGATTGGTCAGATGATCTTAAAAGTAGTTTAGACACACAGGTTTCCTGTTTACCTGACATACATGTAGATTGGTCAGGTGATCTAAAAAGCAGTTTAGACACATAGGATTTCTGTTTACCTGACATAGAATGGTCAGGTGATCTAAAAGTAGTTAAGACACATAGGTTTCCTGTTTACCTGAAATAGATTGGTCAGGTGATCTTAAAAGTATATATTGGTCGGGTGATCTAAAAGTAGTTTTGACACATAGATTTCCTGTTCACCTGACATAGATTGGTCAGATGATCTATAAGTAGTTTAGACACAGGTTTCCTGTTTACCTGACATAGATTGGTCAGGTGATCTATAAGTAGTTTAGACACATAGATTTCCTGTTCACCTGACATAGATTGGTCAGTTGATCTATAAGTAGTTTAGACACAGGTTTCCTGTTTACCTGACATAGATTGGTCAGGTGATCTATAAGTAGCTTAGACACAGGTTTCCTGTTTACCTGACATAGATTGGTCAGGTGATCTATAAGTAGTTTAGACACAGGTTTCCTGTTTACCTGACATAGATTGGTCAGGTGATCTATAAGTAGTTTAGACACATAGGATTCCTGTTTACCTGACATGGATTGGTCAGGTGATCTAAAAGTAGTTTAGACACATAGGTTTCCTGTTTACCTGACACAGATTGGTCAGATGATCTATAAGTAGTTTAGACACAGGTTTCCTGTTTACCTGACATAGATTGGTCAGGTGATCTATAAGTAGTTTAGACACATAGGTTATTGTTTTCCTGACATGGATTGGTCAGGTGACCTAAGAGAAATTTAGACACATACAAAACACGAGGACCAAAGGGCCTTGGCGATTACCTTAGTCGAAATTGTATAATGCATAGACGTGAAGAAAAGCATTTTCTAAGACTAATGTTATCATCACTACATGGCTAATTTTGTTACACTCCATACCCTGTACCTCTGCTTTAGGGTAAAACATTTCACAAAGTCTGTAAAGAGTTTTATGTTTTTTGTAAAACTCTATTCAGTTTTTCATTACAAGTCAAAGGTGTAGAACATGTGATTTTCTAAGACTTAGTACATGTATATTGTCACTTTAGCCTATGCCTAAATGTTCCCCAGCCAAGACCCTGGACACTTGCTCCTAGGATAATTAATTTCACAATTTTGGTAGGTTTCATGTTCTTTATAGAAATGTATTTAGTTTTTCAATGCATATACATGTAAGTAGAAAAGAAGATTTTGTAAGATTAAGTATATTATCACTATGTGATTAGCCCCACCCTAGGGACTAAACTTTTGCTCCATAGACTTCATGGTCATATATTTCACAATTTTTGTAGAGGGCTCTAGCCATGTATTCAGTTTTTCTCCTCAATGTACAGGACTAAAAAAGAAGATTTTAAAAGGATTGGTTATTTTGGCAATTTTGGACTCGCCCAAAATTCTCAATTTATGTTCCTTTACCCTAGAGAAATTTCTTACAAAATTTGAAAATGATTAGCAAAGTAGTTTTCAAGAAGCTAAAAATGTTGATTTGTTTACAGGAAATGGACAATGGATGACAATATATAAATACCAATGGCATAAGGTCAGCGGATTGACTCAGGTGACCTAATGAAACTCTAAAGATTAATAGAATCTACACCTACCCTGTGGGTATGACAAAGGAATCTCAATGCGAGGGTAAGATTCTTGAATGACAAACCGGAGGCTTACTGAGGGTTTGTTATTCAAGAATCTTATTCCAAGGATTGAGATTTCTTTGTCATACCCTCAAGGTAGGGGCTGATTATTTTTCTTCCATTTATTAAATATATGTCTATGTAGATTTACGCATGATCTACATGTCTATATAGATCTACGCATATCTGAGTCATGTCTGACATAAACATGTACTGCATTCTGGAAGCCACAGAAGTTATACATTATAAAATGTATTGTGACATCATAATGTGTGTAGCCTGTCATCCACTCCCCCCCCCCCCCCCCCCCCCCCCCCCTTGGATGACAGGCAGATCATTTTGCACTAGTTATAAGGATAACTATGTGAATATGGGAGAAACCTTTATCTATATTAACAAAAGTTCTGAGACTTTGAGCACTCTATGAGGTTTCTCAACAGGTGTGTTTAAACAACTGCCATCACTTTTACTAGTATACATCTCTGGAGATGATATCTCAAATAAAAAAATGTATATCATATCATTGATTCAGTTTCTTTAGTTTTTCTTTACTTTTGATCTATTTATCTCTTATTAATGACATAAAAATGAAAATGAACAGGAGTTGTAAATTACATTTTCTGACATTAATGTTCTGCCTCTCAAAATGTTGCCATGTTTTATACAATGCGAACATCTAAATAAATGCAGACAAATCGGCAGATGGATGCCCCCACAGGGAATCGATTAGATTTTATTGCTGCCAAACTTTCTATGATGATGGATGAAGTAACAAACATAAAAAGAAGGGAAAAAAACAAAATAAAAAAGATGAACAAAAATGTTATACTTATATTGTGATTTATGTAAATTATTATATCAATTCTAAAATTCATAATACTCTGAATAAAAAGTCTATAAAAGATCTGCTTCCATGGGCTTCATCATGCTTTTTCTTCATACAAAATAAATCTCAATTACATGCCTCAGAAGGGAACGTATGTACATGTCTAGTGAAAACCATATAACCTGATGGCGTAGTTTTGTGAACATTTTCTTGACCTGGACGAGTTTAAATTTAGGTAACACATCATAACTACACTGACAAGTGTAGTCGCTCCTACTTGTCACCATACCCAGTATCCAGTGCAGAATAAAACAATTTTCCTGTGAAGTTTGTCCTAACTGAAAAGTGAGCTAGTAGCTATCATCCGTATGATAATCAAAAGGATACTCCACCTCACCAAGATGTGAATCGGACAATACATGTAGATGGAAGATTCAAAATCATACTGTACATGAAATAAAGTAACTTAAGTTTCCCTGGAAACCAAAATAACTAAAACAACTAGCTGTTTAAAAACAAATGACAATTTTATGTACAATAAAGATATGACATGCTTACAATGACACTAGATATTTTTTATGTCCGTCCAAAAGAATTGTGACAATCAAATATTTTTCCACTGGCAATGTTAATTTTTTTCTTTATATTCTGTGTTGATCTATAAATCATACATGTCCTTTCCACAATCTGAGCAGAAACACTAAGTATAGGCTTAAACATTTGAAGTGCCATGTCCAGCAATTTGGATTGATACATTGATTGATGCAGTGAGGGATCGTATATATATGCCAAGCCTGCCATGACAAAGGAAATTAGATTTGTATCTCATTTGACAGACCCACGACTTTTCACATCTGAATACCGAGTGCTCAGCAAATGAGCATTCTTATATCGTATTTCAAAATCTTAGGAATTAGTCAGTAACAGGAATCAAACACAGCACTTTCCGCTCTAGAGTTGAATGTTCTACCGCTAGACCACCACAAGTGGTCTCTTACAATTCCATTTAGTATTTCGATTATCATCACACTTGTAATTTATCTATGAGTAGAACAAATTGCTCACAACAAATTGACAGTAATCACTCTCTTCAAAACAAAATGTAATATAAACTGCTCCAAGTTCTCTGTAGTCACTATCTACATAGGGTGCCCGTAATTTTTTTTATTTCTGGTTGAAACAGTCAATCACACAATCAGTAGTGAACTCAGTGTTTTAACAGTTAGCACTTATTTTCCCAATTTTAAGATGAATGAAACTAATTACAAAATAATTCACTATTATGTTTGTACTGTATTTCCAGTGCAATTTGTATTTTTCTCTGTTAATTGAATTTAAAATGAACTCAAAACACAAATTCAGATAAAAGTTGTAAATCAAAAATCTGGGTCTCTGTTATCATCATCATATCGTTGTCTATTTTGATTATTTAAAAAACAACAAAATGTATAATATATAAAAAGTAACCTTTAATTTTAAACTACATATGACAAACACTTAGATTTTTCTTTTGAGTTACCTTAAAAAAAGATTAATAAAAAACTACAAACTTATAACCCATTACATATGTATCTGTCCCATTACCCCAAAATAAAAAAAATGCCAATTTCAGCTATTATAAAGAAATTTAGAAGTGACTTTTGCCATTTAAATGCTGTTGTTTTTTCTTTTCTTTACTATCATTATTTTTTCATTTTTATTTTTTCCCCTACTTCATGATCTGTGTTTGTGAGGCATGTTCAAAATTTTCATTTCATAATGCCCACATTATGGGATAGATAAATACTCATATTCTCCACTTTTCGTTGTTAACATTTAAAATTAGAAATCTTAAAAGTGTATTTTAAAGATATGTTTCATTATTGACATATATAGAGAAATATCCAGTTATAAATGAGGTACCAAATGTAGACCTATATCTATGTTACTGCAATGACAGTTTCTAAATATTTCCACACCCAAGTAACTTATAACTCCCAACTTTCAGGCCTGTGATATCTGATGCCAAGTAAATCACTGTGTCTATGTTACCAGTTATACCCAAGTAGGCCTACAATATTTGGTATTTTCAAGTTTACATCACAACTGAGTTATTCAACAGATGAACTAAATTAAATTATATGTATACAGTCTATATCAAAACCATGACTGGTGACCATACAGAGAAGTTCCCAGTATCGTGACAATCAGATTAATCTACACATCTGACGTTTTACATCATACCATACTGCTGATAAAATGTAAAGACTTATCTAATGTGTAATTATGAAACACGAAACTACATATTTCTATGATAGCAGACACTAAGTAAGAAAATAAACATCACACCTTCACAAAGCTTAACAAATCTCTCAAATAAAATAGAATATTGTGTAAAGTATGACAATGTTGAGCAAATTACGAACATTTCTAGATTATCTAAGAGACATAAAAATAAGTTAACAGATGAAAAAGTTAAGCTCTCATCTATTGGTGTTTTTTGTTTGTTTTTATTTTTAGATTTGTCAAGAAAGTTTCAATAAAATTAAATAAATACACATAATAATTGCAGAAATTAAAGTTTCAACTTACCTAAAGCAGTTACTGTATATCTATAGTTGTAAAACAAAACATAGCATGTTGTCATGGAAATGTTATTATCTCAAAATAAAAAAAGAATAATCCAATATAATAGTATGTGCATGTGGTTAGGAGTTTTTACAAAACATATAAAAAGTAAATACAGATCAGATTTAACTCATCAATAACATGTCCACTATACACATCTACATCCTCTTCCAGAAATATCACCATCTGGACCATTCCATTTCTTACAGGTGATTCTAATAATGAATCTCTGCTTCCTTCTGATTATATGTTCAATTATGCTTGATGTCTTCAACACAAATGCACACACTTCAGAGTTTCAAATAGGTAAAATTGTATACCTCTTGCAGGCACTACGGCAGTGATACTACTGCAACCGAATGTTTAAGTGTACACACACATGGATACATCCAAAACACCTCTCCCCCACACAAAAAATTATTATGATATAGATAAATGAAAATAAGAAAATAAAAACTCAAATAAGAAGCAGTTCTTGACTTTTATCACAGTAAGGGTGATACTGATAAATACCAGATATGTGTAGTTCTGGAAAACAGAAGTTTAGGATGTTATCATACTCATTTATTTTAATGTCTTTTCTGGATACTAGCTACATTCTCCTGACAAATGAGCATGAATGTCAGATCAAATGGGAAAAACTAAATAGAAATTCTTGTCTGTTTCATAGATTTGGGTTTCCAATTTAATTTCTTTTTCTTTTTTTTTCTTTTTTTTTGGTTTGTTTTGTTTTACCTTGTTTTTGTTTTACTTTTGTATTGCACCTAAAGATTATCTCATCCTTTTCCCATTTATTTTATAATATTTTCAATAAATTACACCAATAACTATCATTAGTATACTTTTTCACAAATTTTGTAAAATAAATCTTCATGTAAACAGAAGAAAAATTCAAATATTAACAAACTTTGCTTATGTAAATGATACATGTAAGGAATGGAAATGAACCTATAACTTGATTAGGTACAGTGGAACTCCACTATTAAGGCAACCTAATTGACTGACTCAAGGTGGTGTGATTTGTGAGGTGTTTTTTTTAAGACGTTAAGTGAGGTTCTGTACTTATTAGATATTCCTCAAGGGACTGAAAACTTGCAGTTTTAAATGCAAGTTAGTCTCCTAAGATAGGTGGTCTTTAGGCAAGGTTCCACTGTAACATTACTTAATTGGAACTAGGCAAATTAGAAAAATTACCCCCAACTAGGATAAATTGCCAAAATTGCTAGGTGAGGTAATGAAACAGATATGGCCCAGACAAATAATATCAACCAAAGGGGAAAAACTCTAAAAATAAGGGTGGTAGGAGTCTTTTTCTCTGTCTACTTAAGATATATATCTGCAATGCAAAACTAAACAGTCTCATGAGGAATATCCAGTCACCCTGGAATCTGTGAAGGACTAATGAAAAAGTAACTTACCATAGTTAGTCCATTAAGTGCCCATGTCCCTATAAGCGCCCCTCCCCGTTTTTTACATACTATCAATAATTTATGGTAAGTGGTTGACAAGGAGATGTGGACCTGATAAATCGTAAGTAACAGTTTCTTCGTATCTCCCTAGCAACAATTTATGTTGATAATTGTCCTCAGTAATAACTACAAACACTTTACCACTGTGCCTTTTAAAAGATTAAATGTTTCACATCATTTTATTAATTTGCCCCATTAAGCGCCCACCCCTTTTTCCTTATTTTTGTAGTGCCTTGGGTGCTTAATAGGTGGAATATGGTACTATTTTATGTAACATATTTAATTTAAATACTATACTTATATAACAAAATATGAACTTTGTTAACTTTGTCACTTTGAAAATATTTCCAGATTATAGAATAAAATCACATGACTACATACATATGAAACATGTAAAGATTTGTGTATTCAAATTATCTATTTAAAATAATTTGAATAGGTTTGTCCTCATAGCCTGTCTGAAATACTTTGTCAAATTTTACTTGCATTTGATTCCAGTAACTATACAGCAAAATGTCCAATGACCATGACCATGACCATGTCCCTACTTAGGGACACAAGAAAACCAGTCTTTATAGGGAGGTGGTCTTAATATAAAGATTGATTTGTACAGAAATGGTACTATTTGGGACAGCAAAAACCATACAGAAGAATACCTGGAACAGGATAACGAAATGTGAGATTATTGATGTGCATGAAAATAGATGGTCGGATGATACCATCTATTGGGTGAAAGATTTTCTGTGATTGTGGAAAAACAGGAAGAATTCATAATGTTACCACTCTTTTATGTGTATAATTAGAAAAAAAAGATTCTGAATTGGTTACATACAAATGTAGAATGTAAACAGATTCCCTAATGATTTAAATAACATAACGTAAATGGCAGACTCCCTAACAATTAGCATGGCACCATAAAACTATTAAAAGAAGTTACTTAAGTCTGAGAATATTCACAACTTGGCATGTAGGTATGCAATTTTTCAATGTGGGACTTCCTCTTCTCAAGATGTAAATTTGCACCTTATATGGGAAGCGTTGTTGAAGAAATAAAAAGGGGAATAACTCTAACAATAAGGGTGGTAGGCATACAATTTTATATATGATATTTTCTCTTGTTAAAATGTATAACAGTACTAAATACTGGGAGTCTATGCGATGAAATAACTTTGATATGGCCCAGACAAACAAAATAAGCAAAGGGGAATAACTCTAACAATAAGGGTGGTAGGCATGCAATTTTTGTGTATGACATTTTCTCTCGTTAAAATGTATAACAGTACTAAATACTGGGAGTCTATGTGATAAAATAACTTTGATATGGCCCAGACAAACAAAATAAACAAAGGGGAATAACTCTAACAATAAGGGTGGTAGGCATGCAATTTTTGTGTATGACATTTTCTCTCGTTAAAATGTAAAACAGTACTAAATACTGGGAGTCTATGTGATAAAATAACTTTGATATGGCCCAGACAAACAAAATAAACAAAGGGGAATAACTCTAACAATAAGGGTGGAAGGCATGCAATTTGTGTATGTGACACTCCATCTTCTAAAGATGTATACTTGCACCAAATAATAACTCAGCTATGACCCAGAAAGATAAAATCAACAAAGGGGAGTAACTCTAAAATATCAGTGATATCAGCACAATTTTTGTATGTAACACTTCGTATTCTTTAGAGTTTTACTTGCACCAAATATGGGTAGCCTAATTGAAAAATAACTTAGCTATGATCCAGACAAATAAGATAAACAAAGGGGAATAACTCTCAAAACAAGGGTATTACAAGCACAATTTTTTTACACTTAGTGTTCTTAAGATATATACTTGTAGCAAATATGGGAAGAAAATATTTAAAGAAATGAGGAGGACATGGCCCAGACAAAGCAAATGGATAGATGGAAGCACAGAAGCATGGAAAGACATGGGACCAAACAATAGTCCCCAGGAACCAATAGGGAACTAATAATAACTCAGCAGATGATATGCTTAGAACCATCAGACATAATTATATACAATTTGCAAATTTTGTTGATTTATGAGCAGTAGCCTTCACTGATAGCATAAGCTCACCGAGGTGAGCAATAAAAATTACCAAGAGATAGGAGAAGAGTAGGAACATGTAAAACAGTTTCTGATGATTTGTAAGTTCTACACTTGTAGTGAAGACCACAAAAGAGTTGACACAATAAAAATCATGCTTGTATTCTATTTCTAGTCAAAGAAATAAAAACACAACTGTTGTCTTCAGGGCTTGAACACATGCACATATGAGTATGCATTGTAATGGTAAATCTAATTTAAGATCCAATGTCCCCATAATGCAAAATTAATAAGTGCATGTCTGCCTTTCAAAGCCTTTTAGGAACCTGTTGTAATAATGTAAGAAAAAAATTAAATGCAATGAAATTAATACTAAGAAGAAATAGAGCAAACTTTTCCCATGAGGTTTGCATTCTTTAATCTTCACCCAGACCATGATGCTACATTCTTTAGTTAGAATTTATGAGTTTGCATTCTTAAATTTGAACCACTCCATTTTGGTTACATTAAATAATTGAACGTCTCTCTTGAGTTTACATGCTTTGATTTAAACCTCTCACATGAGGTCACATACTTTAGTTTGAACCTCTCCTGAGGATGCATGCTTTGATTCAAACCTTTCCCATGAGGTTTTATCCATTAATATGAACCTCTCCCATTACATTGCATGCTTTAATTTGAACCTCTGCTACGATGTCACATGCTTTAATTTGAACCTCTCCAATGAGGCATGCTTTGATTTAATCATCTCCCATGAGGTTTCATGACTTGATTTGAACCTCTCCAATGAGGATGCATGCCTATATCTGAAATATTCCAATGTAATTGTATACCCAAATTTGATCTACTTCCATGAGGTTACATTATTTGTTTTGAACCTCTCCTATCAGATTGTCTGCTCTGTTTTGAACGGATCTGACAATGTAGATTGCATTGGTTATTACATCTCCAATTAGACAGCATACCCTGATGTCAATTGTAAGATTTCCTTCAAGGCTCTTGCTAGTACACCAAAACAAAATACACAAATTGTGTACCTTGCTTAGTAAAACAATCGTGATACTGACAAGTTTCTGAGTTGAGGATGTTTTGACATTACCACTGAGTACCTATGACAGGTAGATAAATAATATCAGGTTTGTTTTTATATATCATTTATACAAACTATATACACATACCATGTATAAATACTCTAAAATGAGTTAGATGTCAATTATAAAAACTATATACACATACCATGTATAAATACTCTAAAATGAGTTCGATGTTTTCCTTGACTTTTAACTGGGAGTCATAACATTCAATACAAGAACATTTGTCGGATACTCGATCCATCACCTAGAATTGTACATGTAAATAGCACCTGATAGACATACACTCTAACATGCCTTGAAATGAGAATGAAATAGATTATCCTGGAAATAAGAGGTGTCCATGATCCTGAACCATTCACCATTAACATGCCTTGAAATGACAATGAGATGGATTATCCTTGAAATAAGAGCCTGAATCACTTACCTTAGTATCTAATATATATACAAATTACAACAATCAATTTGTATGTAAAACACTCTAATCTCTTTACAGAAGTAAAAACAATATGTCAGAGAAACATCAGTCCAAGAGGGAAATTTGACACTGCTGTAATAGAAATCATTTCTTCATGTTCCCAATATCCCTAGTCCTAATTATCAAAAGTAACTTTTTACAGAGCTTTAAATGTGATTTTCCTATAGGAAAAAGAATATATATGGTTTGTGGATTGGGATATGAAATTGTATTTCACTTATAAGTAAAAAAAAAGAAAAAAAGAACATCAATTTTAGGGGGTGGGGCAAAACACCAAAGGACCCCTATGCACCTCAGAATGTGTCTTTACATAACGATCAACAATACATATGGTTTAGGACTTGGGATGGGAATGGTTTTCATGTTATACATAAATAACATGAACTTAAGGGACTGGGGGCATATCATCTTCCCTTAAGCAATAAGTAAATGAATGGACGCACATCACCATTTCACTTCACAACTGCACAAGAAATGTAACCTACCTAAGACCATATGTTTGGAGGTAGCAAATGAATATGAGGGAATTGATAGCTTATGTGTGCCAGCCCAAAGAGTCAATAAAATGACCTCTGTTTAAAAATGATAGATACTTCTACTTACATTGAATTTTTACACAGAATAATATTATTCTGTATGATTTTTGCTTATTGCAAAAGTTGCAGATACATGTACTTCAGTTTCCTGTGTCTACACTGTACATAATAGTCTACACCAAATTCTTTTGGCTCCCACAGGTCATTCGGACCTGTGTTGTTGGGTTCCACACAGGCCCAAACCGAATATTGTCAATCCGAAAACATTTACAAGGTAAATCAATAAACCCCAATTATTACACAGCCTTGATGGAATCCTGATCATGCAGACACAGTCACTTTGACATGCAGTGCTCTACAGCAATAAGAAAATCACTTTTCATGTGAACCAGTAGTTTTACTAGCTAGCCAGAGATTTTTATATATATATATATATATATATATATATATATATATGTGTGTGTGTGTGTGTGTGTGTGTGTGTGTGTGTGTGTGTGTGTTGAGAACATTTTTCTGCATGATGAAATGAAAGAAAACACATTTATTTTAAAGTGACTTGACTTTATTATATTCAAACAGTTATAAATGATGTTTATTCCGTTTTATTTTTCACTCAGGCCAGGAGTGTTTATAAGCCCACATTTTTCATATTGTTATGGCAAACTTAAATTTCTGTTTTTTTTTTTTTTTTTTAATGGCCAATATGACGTATAAATAGTCTGCATTTAGACAGAATTTACAAAGCAAGCGTCTGCCTTCTCGAGCACTGGCCACGACTCGGCATGAGTATTTCTTTAACCAAGATCTTTCAAACTCAAGCTAGTGTCCAATGATGAGGTAGAGTGTTATCTTGAAAATGACACTGATTTAAAGAAAACGTCACCTTGTTTTGTTTGGAAAGTTGAAAGTCGTACAAATGTGACAGCACACAAAGTGCATTTTTGACAGTAATCAATGTGAGTCAGATGCTTTTATTTATCGAAACTGAATAGTTAAATGCGTTGTTGTTAAGGGCATAGCTGACCATGATTTCAGTGAAGTAATTTCAGAGTAAAAACTGAAAACTTTCGATTTCTGGTTCGGTAGAAACTAGTGCGCGATATGCGATTGATTTGCAAGTAAACACTCGTCAAAACCTAAAAATGGTCGCATCTGCAAGTGATTTGGAGCTTTGTTATGAACAAGTAATGACTTGGCGTTAAAAAAACATTTATGAGTGCATAATCAAGGAAAACTATTACTCAAAACGGCATCGGTCATGTGGTCCGGAAATTGGGAGAAGAACATCGGTGCAAATTGATTTTTGTCAGTCAGGACCGACAGACCGATGTTATTGGCATAGACTGACATAACTACTGATATTGACTTTGGAGATCTTCAGTTTCCTTGGTCTGCACTGTACATAACTACTGATATTGACTTTGGAGGTCTTCAGTTTCCTCTGTCTACACTGTACATAACTACTTATATTGACTTTGGAGGTCTTCAGTTTCCTTGGTCTACACTGTACATAACTACTGATATTGACTTTGGAGGTCTTCAGTTTCCTTGGTCTACACTGTACATAACTACTTATATTGACTTTGGAGGTCTTTAGTTTCCTTGGTCTACACTGTACATAACTACTTATATTGACTTTGGAGGTCTTCAGTTTCCTTGGTCTGCACTGTACATAACTACTGATATTGACTTTGGAGTTCTTCAGTTTCCTCTGTCTACACTGTACATAACTACTTATATTGACTTTGGAGGTCTTCAGTTTCCTTGGTCTACACTGTACATAACTACTGATATTGACTTTGGAGGTCTTCAGTTTCCTCTGTCTACACTGTATATAACTACTTATATTGACTTTGGAGGAGTTTCCTCTGTCTTCAGTTTCCTTGGTCTACACTGTACATAACTACTGATATTGACTTTGGAGGTCTTCAGTTTCCTCTGTCTACACTGTATATAACTACTTATATTGACTTTGGAGGTCTTCAGTTTCCTTGGTCTACACTGTACAAAACTACTGATATTGACTTTGGAGGTTTTCAGTTTCCTTGGTCCGGGGAGGGAGGAATACAAACCATTTTTGAAAATCCCTGTAGCTAATGCATGTATAACATGTAAATTATGAAAAATAAAATAACAATGAAATAATTCAATGTTTTAAATAATTTAAATTAATTTATGATGTAATTGAATTATATACATGTACATCGAGGATACGGCACATTATCAAAAGTGAAACAAAAATCTAAAATGTGCTCAAAGTCGGTGGTCAGTGTTGTTAAGTCACACAAAAGTTTAAGAATATACAATGTACAGAAAGATGTAGATAGTTGAATTTTATTTAATTATCATTTTATTAGACGTAATCCAATGCTACGAGCACTGGTGATTTTGCTCTTTGGATTGAGATATTGACTTGCTAATCAAGTGGTGTTAGATTAGTTACAGCATTCCAGAATACGAGAAAAGATATCATCAATCGTTCAGCGATGATATTTAATTGCTCCTGTTTTGTACAGACACCTTGTCATAAAGGGTGTCCTTTCTGATTTTTTTTTCTTTTAAGTCTTAGTCTTTCGGCGATTAAAAGTAATTATCACCGGAAACTTTGGTCATTAACTGATGATCGAAAACAAAACATCAATCAGTCAGCGATGTTTGTTAGTTCCTGGTTGTAAAAACACCCTGTCATAAAGCACTTCCGAGTGCCTTACTACTACCCGGGGCGTTAATTGACACCTCCAGGTGTGTTGTGACTGTCAAAGCATCATGTATTGTGCCATGTTGTCGATTAGGTCTCGAATTGTCCCATGAGAGTTATCTACGAGCTATCTCCCTTCCACGAGTAGTACGTGTATAAGCAGTCACTATATGCAAGAAGGACTACTACCGGCGGACAAAATACAGCGGTCGCCGGTCGCGTAAGGCAGGTGGTCGCTATATAGGGGGCAAATGTATAGTAATTCTCAAGGGGTAGTTCAAATACGGTCGTTATGGACAGGAAGTCTTTATATGAGGGGGGTCGCTAAGGCAAGTTTGACTGTACTTATATTGACTTTGGACGTCTTCAATTTCCTCTGTCTGCACTGTATATAACTACTGATATTGACTTCGGAGGTCTTTAGTTTTCTCTGTTAACACTGTATATAACTACTTATATTGACTTTGGGCATCTTCAGTTTCCTCTGTCTGCACTGTATATAACTACTTATATTGACTTTGGAGGTCTTCAGTTTCCTTGGTCTACCCTGTACATAGCTACTGATATTGACTTTGGAAGTCTTCAGTTTCCTCTGTCTGCAATGTATATAACCACTTATATTGACTTTAGAGTTCTTCAGTTTCCTCTGTCTGCACTGTACATAACTACTGATATTGACTTTGGAGGTCTTCAGTTTCCTTGGTCTACACTGTATATAACTACTGATATTGACTTTGGAGGTCTTCAGTTTCCTTGGTCTACACTGTACATAACTACTGATATTGACTTTGGAGGTCTTCAGTTTCCTTGGTCTACACTGTATATAACTACTGATACTGACTTTGGAGGTCTTCAGTTTCCTCTGTCTACACTGTATATAACTACTTATATTGACTTTGGAGGTCTTCAGTTTCCTCTGTCTACACTGTATATAACTACTTATATTGACTTTGGAGGTCTTCAGTTTCCTTGGTCTACACTGTATATAACTACTGATATTGACTTTGGAGGTCTTCAGTTTCCTTGGTCTACACTGTACATAACTACTGATATTGACTTTGGAGGTCTTCAGTTTCCTTGGTCTATACTGTACATAACTACTGATATTGACTTTGGAGGTCTTCAGTTTTCTCTGTCTGCACTGTATTTAACACCTCACTAAATCATATTGTTTTAATTTTATACACAACCAGTACTTGCATATCTGAACCTCATGTGATAAGCAAAAATCATACAAAATAATATCCTTCTGCATAAATCATTCAAGTATAATGAAATATGATGCACAAATCATAACCACAGCAATAGGTTTTATTACAGTAATAAAAAGGATGTGAGTAATTAAGACAAATAAGAATGCTTTGAACACCAACAAGGTAAATCTTCAACATAGGTATGTATCTTTTTGATACAGAAGTTTCTCCGAGTTATCTTTAAGAGTACAGTACCAAAGTATTTCAAGTCCCGCTGTTATCTGACCTATATATTTTGAGAATTTTCTAATTTTTCTGTTTGTCATATTGTTGCTGCTTTTAAGTCCCAACAAGAATGTTTCACTTATACTAGGATATCACCAGCCGCAGGTGAAGGGCAACAACTTATGACCTGTGTTAGGGACTTGTGTCATTGTTGTAAGGGTTCTTGAACATGTCACTCCTACTACAGTGACACTTGTATATAACGATCCCTTACATAACCAAGAAAACTGATCTTTATATAGAGATTGATTTGTACACAAATAGTACTATTGGGGAGAGCAAAAAACAATCTTTATGACCATGTGGTCTTTATACACAGGTGGTCAATAAAGCAGGTTTTACTGTACATAATAGGATTTCACCATTTCTAAGCATCATCCAAAAGACCTATGGCTTTCTCTTCTTATGCTGACAATTGGCAAAGGTCAAGTAAGTACCATTTTCTTGAAGTCTCAGATATGAGGAATATAACCCAGGATCTTCAACATGTATATATGTAAACTCAATCAGGTTTCCTTGATACCTCATGCTGTCTAGGTGTACAGCTTGTATTATGTGACAATTTCCTGCCAAAGTAATGAGGCATCATTCTAAAGCCCCTTTCACACATTCATGGATGAGACGTCGGATCAACACGGACTGTCAATCAGTGACGGTCCGTGACAATCAGCCATCACTGTGTACGGACCTTGTATGCATCTGATCACATCCAAGACCATCTGGCTCGGTCAAACTGATCCGGGAGAAAGATTAAACATGCTCAATTTTTTAGCCGGACCTACATAGACAAAAATTGTCCGTATTGTTCCATGTAGGATCCGTGTACATCTGTATTCCAACCGAGAAGTTTGTGTAGGTACCAAAGTATCTGTGTAATGTCGGAGGTCCTCTGGGTTTGTCCTTGTTATGTCCGGCGACATCCATGTAACGTCCATGGTCATCCCTGTACAGTTTGGTGCTACAGAAGAACATGGATGTCTACGGATTACACATAGATTGTACCCAGACTCTGCAGGGTTGAAAGACCATGATAATCTGTGGGCTTCCCTGTAAACACCGGGTATCTCCATGAAACAACCATGTAAAGACCGACATAATCTAACTATTCAAAATTCAAATTCAAACAACCTAAATCTGCATAGCACTTGGGTGTTGTGAAGCTGGCTTTACAGATTTATGCTATGAACAATCACATTACAGATTTAGATTTTTGTTCTATTATTTCTACTTTAACTTTATATGATCAACAAAACAGATTGATATACATAGTCTGCAAACTCAACAAAATCTGGTGCCTAACCTCTCAATGGCTGGTCTACTGACATCTCGCACACATTTTAGAAAGCAGTATCATAGTTGGGAGATTTCTAAATTTTTATGCTCATCATAAATACAAAACTGAACTAAAAATCTTTATTTTTTTTTATGTCTTTACCAAAAGTGGAGTTTAACCCCCCAAAAAAAAAGAAAAAGAAAAAAGCAAATTCTGTTCTGTCTGACAAAAAAGATTAATGACTACCAGTAAATTTCTCATGGACATACACCCAGATCAGTATATTCAACCAAAGAAATAAGTACACACTATGATTAGAAAATTTACATTTGATGGTCATGTGGTATCTTTAGGTCAGAGAGTGCAACCAAATCTTGTCTGATACTAGCCATTTTTGTATATACATGCTTGTCAAATTTCTGTGTACTAGAAGATAAATTATATTATTAAAATTTCAATTTCATATTGAGTTATTCGCCCAGTTATTATCTAAACACAAGTATATCAAATTCAGAAGTATTCCTTTGTGTGTTTCAGGTAAAAAAGTAATGTAAACAAAAACAGAGTTCAGACCTATCCAACAACGGCCATTACACCTTCAATTTACAACACACTGGTCATGCAGGCTAATACTCATAGAAATAGATCTTACTTAGCTGTGTCGTGTGCTCCAAGACAAACAAATTGAAATAAACAAAAGTAGTTTTTATATACAGTCAATAATTGGGGAAGATTTTGATCTATTTTTCTCTTTTAGATGAAAGAGAATCTGTTCACACCAGTCAAGTTTGATTGAAGTTTTCCTGAAGCATACAATCTGTGGATTGTTTACTCTTGTCTATACAAAATTGTAAACAGAATACTGATAACACTGCAGTTCGATAGGCAAGAATTACTGACAATAAAGGAATCTGAACAGCAGTAAAATAATGTAAAACTATGATGGGGACGCCCACAACTGACAATACAGGAATCTGAACAGCAGTAAAATAATGTAAAACTATGATGGGGACTCCCACTACTGACAATACAGGAATCTGAACAGCAGTAAAATAATGTAAAACTATGATGGGGACTCCCACTACTGACAATACAGGAAAGTGAACAGCAGTAAAATAATGTAAAACTATGATGGGGACTCCCACTACTGCCAAACAGGAATCTGAGCAGCAGTAAAATAATGTGAAACTATGATGGGGACTCCCACTACTGCCAAACAGGAATCTGAACAGCAGTAAAAAAAATTGTGAAACTATGATGGGGACTCCCACTACTGACAATGCAGGAATCTGAACAGCAGTAAAATAATGTGAAACTATGATCTGGACTCCCACTACTGACAATACAGGAAAGTGAACAGCAGTAAAATAATGTAATACTATGATGGGGACTCCCACTACTGACAAACAGGAATCTGAACAGCAGTAAAATAATGTGAAACTATGATCTGGACTCCCACTACTGACAATACAGGAAAGTGAACAGCAGTAAAATAATGTAATACTATGATGGGGACTCCCACTACTGACAAACAGGAATCTGAACAGCAGTAAAATAATGTGAAACTATGATCTGGACTCCCACTACTGCCAAACAGGAATCTGAACAGCAGTAAAAAAAATTGTGAAACAATGATGGGGACTCCCACTACTGACAATACAGGAAAGTGAACAGCAGTAAAATAATGTAAAACAATGATGTGGACTCCCACTACTGACAATACAGGAAAGTGAACAGCAGTAAAATAATGTAATACTATAATCGCAACTCCCACGACTGACAATACAGGAAAGTGAACAGCAGTAAAATAATGTAAAACTAAGATGTGGACTCCCACGACTGACAATACAGGAAAGTGAACAGCAGTAAAATAATGTAAAACTAAGATGTGGCCTCCCACTACTGACAATACAGGAATCTGAACAGCAGTAAAATAATGTAAAACTATGATGGGGACTCCCACTACAGACAATACAGGAAACTGAACAGCAGTAAAATAATGTAAAACAATGATGTGGACTCCCACTACTGACAATACAGGAAAGTGAACAGCAGTAAAATAATGTAATACTATGATCGCAACTCCCACGACTGACAATACAGGAAAGTGAACAGCAGTAAAATAATGTAAAACTATGATGTGGACTCCCACTACTGACAATACAGGAAAGTGAACAGCAGTAAAATAATGTAAAACTAAGATGTGGCCTCCCACTACTGACAATACAGGAATCTGAACAGCAGTAAAATAATGTAAAACTACGATGTGGACTCCCACGACTGACAATACAGGAATCTGAACAGCAGTAAAATAATGTAAAACTAAGATGTGGACTCCCACTACTGACAATACAGGAATCTGAACAGCAGTAAAATAATGTGAAACTAAGATGTGGACTCCCACTACTGACAATACAGGAATCTGAACAGCAGTAAAATAATATAAAACTAAGATGTGGACTCCCACTACTGACAATACAGGAATCTGAACAGAAGTAAAATAATGTAAAACTAAGATGTGGACTCCCATTACTGACAATACAGGAATCTGAACTATGTTAACATAATGTAAGACTATGGTCTGGACTCCCACTTGAACCATGGATAATGAAACTTCAACATTAAGGTGCAAGTAAAATTCCTGATCAGCCACCGAACAAAAACTATAATAGATCAGTAAGTTATAAAAACAGAATATTGAAGTTGGAAAATAACTGGAAAAATACTGAGGCTTCAAACAAAAATTTGTTTATAGCAAAATATATAATTATTGCACACACAAATGGGAAAACCAAAAGATTACAATCATAATAAACTTAATCAAATATTGTAGAACCTTTCAAGAGAGACCATTGTAATGAAATACCAATTGTCTTTTGAGATCATATTTTGTAATTTACTAAATTAAATATATTTGCAAATAAAACTTATTTTGACAGACCACCAGTCCAATTTTCAGTGGCAGCAAGGTGGCCCCTTGCAGGCTCCACTGTAGCTGATGTATGAATATATAAGTTATGGGTGAAGTATCGCAGATCTGTACAATGGAATTGTGTCAATAAAGAACATGACTTATATAACAAAGGACCTTCTTTTAGAATTGTGTCAATAGAGAACATGACGTCTATCACAAAGGATCTTACTTTAGAATTGTGTCAATAGAGAACATGACTTCTATAACAAAGGACCTTACTTTAGAATTGTGTCAATAGAGAACATGACTTTTATAACAAAGGACCTTACTTTAGAATTGTGTCAATAGAGAACATGACTTTTATAACAAAGGACCTTACTTTAGAATTGTGTCAATAGAGAACATGACGTCTATCACAAAGGATCTTACTTTAGAATTGTGTCAATAGAGAACATGACTTCTATCACAAAGGACCTTACTTTAGAATTGTGTCACTAGAGAACATGACATCTATAACAAAGGACTTTACTTTAGAATTGTGTCAATAGAGAACATGACTTCTATCACAAAGGACCTTACTTTAGAATTGTGTCAATAGAGAACATGACTTCTATAACAAAGGACCTTACTTTAGAATTGTGTCAATAGAGAACATGACTTCTATAACAAAGGACCTTACTTTAGAATTGTATCAATAGAGAACATGACTTTTATAACAAAGGACCTTACTTTAGAATTGTGTCAATAGAGAACATGACGTCTATCACAAAGGACCTTACTTTAGAATTGTGTCAATAGAGAACATGACTTCTATCACAAAGGACCTTACTTTAGAATTGTGTCAATAGAGAACATGACGTCTATCACAAAGGACCTTACTTTAGAATTGTGTCAATAGAGAACATGACTTCTATAACAAAGGACCTTACTTTAGAATTGTGTCAATAGAGAACATGACTTCTATCACAAAGGACCTTACTTTAGAATTGTGTCAATAGAGAACATGACTTCTATAACAAAGGACCTTACTTTAGAATTGTGTCAATAGAGAACATGACTTCTATCACAAAGGACCTTACTTTAGAATTGTGTCAATAGAGAACATGACTTCTATAACAAAGGACCTTACTTTAGAATTGTATCAATAGAGAACATGACTTTTATAACAAAGGACCTTACTTTAGAATTGTGTCAATAGAGAACATGACTTCTATAACAAAGGACCTTACTTTAGAATTGTGTCAATAGATCTAGAGAGCATGACTTCTATAACAAGAGGCTCTCAAGTGCCTGTATCGCTCACCTGGTTATTTGCTTGAGAAGATCAGACGAACCGAGCAATTTTTGTAAAGGACCTTCCATACATAAATCCTGTAAAGTTTGGTTGAATTTGCTTCAGTGGTTTCAGAGGAGAAAATGAAAATGTGATTTTCCCATAGGGTCCAATGATAAACTAAGCCCAGCCCTGGCGGCCATGGTTTTGACAGATCGGAACGGTATGAGCAATCTTTGTAAAGGACCTTCAATACATCATTCTTCTAAAGTTTGGTTATATTTGCTTCAGCGTTTACAGAGGAGAAAATGAAAATGTAATTTTCCCACAGGATCCAATGTTCTTCTTCCAAGTCAGGAACCGGATTCATGAATGAATGAATAAGGTTCTGCGAAAACTTTGCAGTGTGTGCAGCACAGCAGTCTTCTTTTGGCTATATAATGTTAAACTAAGCCCCGTTCTAATGGCCATGATTTTTGACGGATCAGAACAAAATGAGCAGTCTTTGTAAAGGACCTTGCATACATCATTCCTGTAAAGTTTGGTTAAATTTGTGTCAGTGGTTTCAGAGGAGAAGATGATTTTCCTATAGGATCCAATATTAAACTAAGCCTCGCCATAGCGGCCATGTTTGTTGACGCAAAGTGATTCCAAAAGCCAGGTGAGCTAAAAATGGCGGTCAAGGAACAATTTTCAACAACGGTTTTGAAGTCGCAACATCAATATCTATTTGGAAACCAAATTTCATTGAAATCAAACAATGTTGAATTTTCCGCCGCCTTATTTGTCGCCATTTTGAAAATGGCGGTCAACAAAAAATTTTCAACACCGGTTTTGAAGTCGCCACATCATGGCAAACATTTTATCAATTTACATTCGACCTCTATCTTTCATAGTTTTGGAGTTAGAAGACGAAAAACATAAAAATTGAAAAAAATTCTGTGAAAAAAGGGCAATAACTCCTACACAGGTTTTTGGATTGTCTTCAAATTTTCAGGGTGGGTAGATCTTGATATGCTGAACATTTTTGCAATTTACACTTGACCTCTATCTGCTACATTTTTTGAAATAAAAAATTAAAAATGCCAAAATTTTGAAAATTTTACAAAAAAAGGGCTATAACTCCGAGATGAGTTTTCCGATTTACTTCAAAATTGCATGGCAGGTAGATCTCATCAAGCTGATCACTTTTACCCTATGTCAGATTTTTTATATCTGTAATGGTTTTGGAGTTATTGGCCAAAAACTGCAATTTACCCCCCTATGTTCTATTTTTAGCAACAGTGGCCATGTTGTTTGACCTGCGACATAGAAAATAACAAATTTGAAACTAAATACCCTAGTGACGACTCAGTTCAAGTTTGGTTCAATTTGGCCCAGTGGTTTCAGAGAAGAAGATTTTTGAAAGTGAGTTAACGACGGACGGACGGACGACAGACAACGGACGACGGACAACGGACGACGGACGCAAAGTGATTGCAATAGCTCACTAGGTGAGCTAATAAAGGACCTGGAGAATCTCATCCAAACTTGAGACATTCACTTCCGATACTGAGTACTTTAAGAATTTGGAACACTTTTTGTTTACAATAAACTTGGACTTTGACAATCGTATATTGAACTCTTTGACTTTCTGTTGACTTTTACTTCGTAGATACTAAACACTTTGATTTTCTGTTTAAAAGAAATTAAGAACTTTCACTTCTTATTCTGAGTACTTTGACTTTCTGTCAAACAAGGTCTTTTACTTCCTATATATTGAGCAGTGTGACTTTCTGTTTAATAGGAACTAAAGATTTTCTTTTCTGATATTGAGGAATTTGACTTACCATATAATAGGAACTAAAGATTTTCACTTCTGATATTGAGCAATTTGAGAGGAACACTTTCTGTTGAAAAGATATCTTAGGCACAATACATGCCAGTAATTGAATCAGTAAAAATAATAATTTGTTGATGTTAAGGAAAGAAATCTGATATCAATTACAAACACTGTAACAAAACTGTGTAACCATTACAGATAAATTATCTCATTAATTTTATACTGGACCAAAAAAAAAAAAAAAAAAAAAAAAAAAAAAAGACCTGGAAAACTAATCAGACATACACACATAAGACAAGCAGACTAAATACTAACAAATCATAATTCCCCAATATATGAATGTATTTTCATCCATAGAAAAAAAAATATGCTTAAATTCTACCAAAATTTATACCCTGCTCTGGTACATGGAAGACTGCTGCACCACCAGTTTACAATAATGTCAAAAAACAATACATGCAGTAACTTTGGATAATACTAAAAAAAGAATATCAGTAATTATTTGTGAATATGTTCACTACTAATTAAAGCATTAAAATGTATTCTCATATTTGAACTGATATACATTTTCAAGCGAAAACAAAATAAAAATATCTAAATTTTTTTCTTATTTCAAAGAAAATATTTTGCTATGTAGCCTACAAGTGTTTTAAACATGTTATGTGATATAGCCAATGTATTAAAAAACAATCTCCATTATCACTTCTGAATACCAAAAGGTCACATCATTTGGATTGGTTGAAATCCATGTTGAATCTGACCAACGACTTCAAATAGACAATTCATCCATTTGAGAGACTGAAACTGAATATTGGGTTCAGCCTAACAGATGAGCTAAAATCTAGATTGTCTGCAAGTTTGTACTTGCCGCTAACAGCATGGACAATAAGTTAATATATCATGACTCTCAGACTAGATAACGTTGATTACAAGTGGACATTAGCTGATATATTTCTCACCCCAGTCTGACAAGCGTATATATTCAACAACACATACCAGGCAAGTTTAATCAGCCGGCTCAGCCTTTATCAACTACAGATCTGTTTCTCCACTTATGATATTCACCTTTATCTGCTTATTTATTTGATTATATAAACTACACAACACAGATTATTATCCCTTGATGGTTGGAGGAATGTCAAAAAGTAGTAAATAATATATACCCATACCTACAGCAGTTATGTGATGAGAACAATGGCCACAGCAGCTGGTGGCATACATTGATAACACACAAGTAGGGAAGACTATTGAGTAATACTTAACCATTATAGTATTGCTATATATGATCAGAAATATTACAATAGACAGAATTGCAATCATCGAAATAAATATTGCAATATTTATTATTGCAATAGTCTAAATAAATATTGCAAGTCTAAATAAATAAAGGGATAGTATTGCATTAGTCTAAACAAATGTTGGGATAGTATTGAAATAGTCTAAATAAATATTGGGAAACTTCTGCAATAGTCCAAACAAATATTGGGAAAATACTCTAACAGTTTAAATAGATATTGGGAATGTACTGCCATTGTCTAAATGAATATTGGGAAAGTTCTGCACAGCAGCTGGTGGCATATCATGGTGACTATTGAGCAAAATTTCACATTGATATAGTATTGTAATAGTCTAAATGAATATTGTGAGAGTATTAATATACTGACAAAACATTGTGATATTACTGCAATTGATGAAACATAAAACTGAAAAATTCCTTAAAATTCAGCATTTAATAGGCCCTTTTCAGTCAATTTTCAACCACAGCAAATGGTGGCATGCACAAGTTAGAGAAAAGTGCTGAAAACACACGAGCAACAGCTGCTAGCATAATGCAAATATTAAAGAAAAATTATGAAAATGCTTCCAAAACCTACAGCAACCGTAACTGGTGGCATAAACAAGAAACAGGAGAATAACTGAAAACAAACTGAAAACTTCAGGTAACATCTCTCTAAAAATCATTAACTGAACAAAATTCAAAAAATATTTTATAATATCTAAAATGTTTCTGAAGGACACCTTTTCAAAATCTGGATTACGTGTGTTGTAATTGTACAAGGTAGCTCATCATAACAAAAACACTAATGACACTAAAATATACAATATGTTAGTATACAAATATACAATATGTTAGTATACAAATATACAATATGTTAGTATACAAATATACAATATGTTAGTATACAAATATACAATATCTTAGTATACAAATATACAATATCTTAGTATACAAATATACAATATGATAGCTAAATATTTACCAGATTATATATCTCATTCACCCCTGTAGACATATTTGGACTGGTCTAAGTCATTGATTTACAGAAGAGTCCGTTGTTTTTCAGGGGTTGATGAGATATACATGTATGATATCCAAAGTTATACAATGCTAACCAGACTGAAGCAAAAAATGTCTGACAAAGTTTACACAACAAAATGTCTGACCAAGTTTACAAAACCACTTATCAGCAGAATATATAAAGATAATGTTTAACCAAGTTTACACAATAATTTGCCAGACAAAATGTCTGACCAAGTTTACAAAACAACTTGTCACCTGACTACACAAATCATGTTTGACCAAGTTTACAAAACCATTTGCCAGACAATATGTCTGACCAAGTTTACAAAACTACTTGTCAACTGACTATATACAGATAATGTTTGACCAAGTTTACACAACCATTCTATGTCAGACTATTTAGATAATGTAAGATCAAGTTTACACAACTACTCTATGTCAGACTTTATGTAGATAATTTCAGACCAAGTATACACACAACCATTCTATGTCAGACTGTACAGATTTTAGATAGGGTTTTCACAACCATTCTATGCCAGAACATTCATTGAATGTTTGACCACGTCTACACAACCATTCTTTGTCAGACTATACAGACAAAGTTATATGATTTGCAATAGATGTCCTACTGGACGATCAATTTTGAAAACCACTTGTCCCTAGATACCTTCAGTTTGTCCCAACATTTTATCAATTTTAATGGAACCCTTAATACTTACTATTCTTTGATTTCTCTGATATTGGATTTATAATTAACTGATATGACAGTGAAAGCTATTTTGAAAGTGCTGTGTTAATGCAATGTTTTAGAAGCTACAAAGTCCAGGACGAGTGGACCAGAATGTTTTTCTTGCTCTGTCGATTCAAAATATTTTGCGGAGAAACTAATAATATTTCTCTCAACAGCAGATCTACAGTCTTCTAACAATTGTTTACTGACAAGCAATTTGCTGTTAAGGTCAACAAAAAATGTGTGTGTTTCAGGTAACATGCCCAAAATGACATAGGGTAGGCAGGTAGGAAAAATATTTCATTTTGAGATATTATTTTCTTATTTCTCCAAAAAATGATAAATGGTCATACTGGATACTTCTGTTGAATTCTCTGCATCTGTATTTTAATAGCAAGAACTCATAACCAGATATACACAAATATTTCACATTTGCCTAATATATAAAGCTGATCATACTGTGATTGGAAGGTCAAAACGACTTTACAGCAGCAGAACTTAGTAATTCTTTTTGTATTACAGGAAAATTTGTCTCACTGCAACTCTCTCATATTGATATTGTTTTATATCTGTATCATAATGAATTTAGGGAGAGAGCTTTGAATAATGTTGTTAAAACTTGTTGCACAATCCCATTTCAAATGATAGAAATAAAATAAGTTTAAACTAATGAATTTCAGTTGTTTTAGTTTCAAAATTTACACATTTACAATTAATGTGATTATTATTATTCTTATTTCTTTTCATGAAATATAATATATATCATATAATCTTCAAATACTTGTATCCTTTTTTGCATCAGTTTTGCTTCTTATATGTCTCTCCATCATTTAAATTTTTAAAGATAACAGCTAAGCAAATGAAAGGGGAAATAACTCCTATAAGTCACAACCTGACAATTTAAAACTGCATAAGCTAAGTTACAAATATTTTTTGGAAAGTGTGCAATAATCATGAAATGATTGTATACCATAAATAATCACCCAACAATACAATTTACCTTTTTCAAAAGATTGTCATTTTTACAAGCTGATGGAACATTAACTCGGTTATGTTATGCTAAGTTGTTTATTGGGAACAAGTCAAAGCACATTTTGCAGTATGGGGTTAATAACATTATATCAACGAAAAATTACACATGTATGTGTATTTCAGCAACATAAACTCAACATAAAAAATGAAATTTCCAAACCACACTTTTATACGTATATTTTTGCTTTTTAAAATGATGAAAATATAGTAACAATTCACTGAAATTTAAGACTTGTTGAAATATATGCTATTAAAGGTCAGTTTGGCATCCTTTATGAAGTTTAAGATATTATAAATTTGCTTTAGAATACTACTTTTCAATTATTTTTACCATTATACTCTTGTGATATAAATGACATTAAAAGCAATAGACTGGACTGTTAACAATTCTTGCACAAGATTAATATACAAATGATTTTTGGCCAAGTTTCCCTTACTGTGTATTGGCAAGATCTGGCTGTGAAGTTGCATCATTCCTCAATCACCTGATCTTAACTGATGAGAAACTCCTGTCAGTATTTGAAGTTGGGAAAGTGTTTTACATGCACAGGTATTGACCTACAGATTTTAAGCTAATGATGCGAAGTATAGGGCAAGGGTACAATACTGCCCTGTCCCACAGAAATTTAATATCAATAAAACAGTGTTTATAAGCACAAGATTTTATAATCATATCGCTGATCTATGTAGTTTGTTGCATAATAAATAAGCCATCAGTACTCACATTAGGCCAAATGTCTTCCCCTCTTTTAAGTTACTTTTTTGTAAAACCTAATTTTACCGAATTAACAAGAAATTTAAAATTTGACCTTTAAAAATGTGAAAAAAATTGTGATGTTTTCATTGTCAGTATTGTTCTTATTTGAAATAAAATTTGTTGATTCTCACAGGTTTTTACTAATTTGGAAATAACATGCATTTTCTCAGTGAACAGGTTGATGTTTTATTGTGACAGTAAATTCAAAATTTACAACATGACAGTGGTACCCTTTATAACGTTCCCACTTTTTGATTTACCACAGGTTTTACCACAAAAGTGGGAACATGATACTTTTATTGAAATTAACCTGCAATATATTTCAAGCATGTGTGACAGTGTACACAATGTATATTTTTTCAGTATACCAAGTGTATTATATCTCATTAAAACTTACGACTACTGGTGCTGGCTTATTAAATTTTCACCAATAAATAGGCAAATAAACCATGTCTTGAACAGTTAAGTGACACGTCCCCAACATATCACGGTTTGTCAGGGTATCGCTGACTTTGCCGAGTCATAGGTAGGACAATCTGATCCTGTCTTGTGACATGCCCAGATTTGTCTTTGTTATGTCTTGGATTTCCTCATCTGTGATGTCGGTATTTTCCTGATAATGGCTGTGTCTCACATACAAGACTTCTGTGCAAGACACAGCCAAGACATCAGCTTTTTTTGGAATATTGATGTCCTAGTGTTATCTTAGTGGCATTCTTTCATATCTTTCGCAGTCCTTGACAGTTTTGTCATGGCCAGGTTTTTGAACTTGTTCAAAAATTTGGTGGACAGCAACCGAGGATCAAGCCTTATTTTAAGTCATAGCAACCACAATGTCCTAGGTCTTACTCGACAGTTGCAATATACCATTTATGATAGTGGTGGGACAACACTTAAAGATAAAGGTGGGACAATGCTACGAAGTCATGATTATCAGAGTGCTCTTGGCCAAAATTTTGAACATGTTCAAAAACCTTGCCAAGACAAAACACTGCCAAGATATTACAGAACACCACTAAGATAACTGTAGAACACAGGGGACAGCCATACGAATCATTCCGATTCCGAAAAAAGCTAATGTCTTGGCTGTGTCTTGCACAGAAGTCTTGTATGTGAGACATGGTCTTTAGGTTTTCCTATTTTCAAAGTGAGCTGCATGGACAATAGTGACTTCGGCACCTTAATGAGATCATGCATATTGACACCTAGTGACATCAGTACTATAAATCAGGTCAATATTATATTTTTGTTTATGGTGTTTTAGTATCAAGTAATTTTGGAATGTGCGAGTAATTTCGGCAACTGCTTCCATGTAATTTTATTATCGACATTATGATCAAATATATATATAAATTCTTCATTGTGAAGTATATACATAATTCGAATTTAGATTTCTAGTAGTCTACTAAAATGTTTTAACACAGGTATCATATTTAAGGCAGTATATATATATATATATATATAGGTAGAATAAATACATGTAGAATAAATACAAAACCATATTTTCATCTTTATCACTGGAATTACAAAATCATTAGCTCCCTTTTAGTTCTTTTAATTGTCCAAACACCTGCTTGGCTAAAATAATGTTTTGAAAACTTCAAGAAAAAAATATGGAATGTAAGTTAATTCAATAATGCTAATGTTTTATTTAAATTATTAGATTTGCTCATAAAAAATACTTTTGAGAAGCCAATGAGATGAATCTTAATGGATGTTGTTATGAACATTTTCAAGTTCCAAATTAATATCAACAGATGCCAAAACGATTATTTTTTAATTCAACCGCACTTAGTGCCTATTTTCAAGGGCCGAAATCACTTTGCTACAAGTTGACCAGCAATACTATAAATAGACATGGAAGTAATTGAACTATTTAAGCATTTTATTTTGTGCTTTCTTCAAAGAGATAAATAAAATCACTATATTCAGGTAGATTGGATTCACTTGAAACACATTTTATCCCATTATGATGAAAACAAACCACTATGCATGTCTATGAACTTTCCGTGTGAGGTCGCTATGAATATTACCCACAATACCTTTGTATTTTTTATACATGCCCACTAATATTATTTATTATTTTCACATTTGTAATACTTTTAAACAAGCCAATATTTGCAAGTGTAATTAATGTGAACTTTGTATCTTTAGATAAGGATATATCATCACTTTAAAAAAAAAGCACGCCCTAGCCGTCGCTAATGCTGCTTTAAGATGCAATGTTTCTTTGTGAACATTTTTGATACCATTTTTATATTCAAAATATAAAGTCAAAGGTCAATGCTGATGTTTTTGTTTCATTTTGAGCCATGTTTCATTTTTAGACATGGTGGTCATAGGTTTTGCTTGATGGGCATAAGCAACACAAAGTACATTTGAGGTCAAGTTTGGTGAGGTCAAGTTTGGTATAAAATGAATCTGTAGATTCAGAGAATTTTCTAAAAATTTTAACCAACAGACGACTGGTGAAGACAATGTGATGGCAATAACTTATGTGGACCTGCAGGTAAGCTCAATAGGTAGTTAATATTTCTTTTGCCAAGAAAAGAAAAAATGTTTTTTGGGTGACACTAAATACTAAGGTCCAGTGTCAGGGCTGGTGAGGTCCAGTGTCAGGGCTGGTGAGGTCCAGTGTCAGGACTGGTGATATCCAGTGTCAGGGCTGGTGATATCCAGTGTCAGGGCTGGTGATATCCAGTGTCAGGGCTGGTGATACGTGTCAGGGCTGGTGAGGTCCAGTGTCAGGATGGTGATATCCAGTGTCAGGGCTGGTGATATCCAGTGTCAGGGCTGGTGAGGTCCAGTGTCAGGGCTGGTGAGGTCCAGTGTCAGGACTGGTGATATCCAGTGTCAGGGCTGGTGAGGTCCAGTGTCAGGACTGGTGATATCCAGTGTCAGGGCTGGTGATATCCAGTGTCAGGACTGGTGAGGTCCAGTGTCAGGACTGGTGATATCCAGTGTCAGGGCTGGTGATATCCAGTGTCAGGGCTGGTGAGGTCCAGTGTCAGGACTGGTGATATCCAGTGTCAGGGCTGGTGAGGTCCAGTGTCAGGACTGGTGATATCCAGTGTCAGGGCTGGTGATATCCAGTGTCAGGGCTGGTGAGGTCCAGTGTCAGGACTGGTGATATCCAGTGTCAGGGCGGTGATATCCAGTGTCAGGACTGGTGAGGTCCAGTGTCAGGGCTGGTGAGGTCCAGTGTCAGGGCTGGTGAGGTCCAGTGTCAGGGCTGGTGATATCCAGTGTCAGAACTGGTGAGGTCCAGTGTCAGGGCTGGTGATATCCAGTGTCAGGGCTGGTGATATCCAGTGTCAGGGCTGGTGAGGTCCAGTGTCAGGGCTGGTGAGGTCCAGTGTCAGGGCTGGTGATATCCAGTGTCAGGGCTGGTGAGGTCCAGTGTCAGGGCAGGTGAGGTCCAGTGTCAGGGCAGGTGAGGTCCAGTGTCAGGGCTGGTGATATCCAGTGTCAGGGCTGGTGAGGTCCAGTGTCAGAACTGGTGAGGTCCAGTGTCAGGGCTGTGTCAGTGTCAGGGCTGGTGAGGTCCAGTGTCAGGGCTGGTGAGGTCCAGTGTCAGGGCTGGTGATATCCAGTGTCAGGGCTGGTGAGGTCCAGTGTCAGAACTGGTGAGGTCCAGTGTCAGGGCTGGTGATATCCAGTGTCAGGGCTGATGATGTCCAGTGTCAGAACTGGTGAGGTCCAGTGTCAGGGCTGGTGAGGTCCAGTGTCAGAACTGGTGAGGTCCAGTGTCAGGGCTGGTGATATCCAGTGTCAGGGCTGGTGAGGTCCAGTGTCAGAACTGGTGATGTCCAGTGTCAGGGCTGATGATGTCCAGTGTCAGAACTGGTGAGGTCCAGTGTCAGGGCTGGTGATATCCAGTGTCAGGGCTGGTGAGGTCCAGTGTCAGAACTGGTGATGTCCAGTGTCAGGATGGGTGAGGTCCAGTGTCAGAACTGGTGATGTCCAGTGTGAGAGCTGGTGAGGTCCAGTGTCAGGACGGGTGAGGTCCAGTGTCAGGACTGGTGATATCCAGTGTGAGAGCTGGTGAGGTCCAGTGTCAGGATGGGTGAGGTCTAGTGTCAGGATGGGTGAGGTCCAGTGTCAGGACGGGTGAGGTCCAGTGTCAGGACTGGTGATATCCAGTGTCAGGACTGGTGATATCCAGTGTCAGGATGGGTGAAGTCCAGTGTCAGGACTGGTGATATCCAGTGTCAGGACTGGTGATATCCAGTGTCAGGATGGGTGAAGTCCAGTGTCAGGACTGGTGATATCCAGTGTCAGGACTGGTGATATCCAGTGTCAGGATGGGTGAGGTCCAGTGTCAGGACTGGTGATATCCAGTGTCAGGACTGGTGATATCCAGTGTCAGGATGGGTGAAGTCCAGTGTGAGAGCTGGTGAGGTCCAGTGTCAGGGCTGGTGAGGTCCAGTGTCAGGGCTGGTGAGGTCCAGTGTAAGGGCTGGTGATATCCAGTGTAAGGGCTGGTGATATCCAGTGTAAGGGCTGGTGTAAAACATAAAAGAACCTGTATATCACAGATCAAGATATATTGTATTTCACCAATAGCTGGTGATATCTACATACAAGTAAAACATTCTTTGACCAACAAACAAAAACCAGCTAAACCAAAGCTTCCTCTTCAGTCACAAGATTGCTTTCAGATTGTATGTTCAAAGAGAGATAACTCAATGTAAACTTATTTGATAATTTAGATGGAAATAGGGCCATCCGAAAAAACAAATTGTTGGGCCGCTGTAACATAACTCGAAACATTTCAAAGTGAGTAGGTAGGATTTTTTTTTTTTTTTTTTTTTTTTTTTTTTATGAATGTACAATCTAAGCAGTTGGAACACACTGGATGTCTTGTAAAATAAATAAACAAAAAACAATTTCAGGAATGGCAATAAAAATATGAGTCACAAGGTTTTTAGTGAGTAGGTCTCAAAACAACAAACCAAAACTTTTTTCAGATGACCTAGTTCAAAGTTCAGAGTCAATGGTTTTCTCTACACATCACTGCACAAATATTAGAAACACTGGGAATGTCAGGAGATGTGGGGGACCAGGGACCAAAGTCACCACAACTACCCAATATACTCAAGCTCAGGTAACTTTTTAGGATTGAAAGATAAAAACAGAATTTATGCTGTAACTAGATATTTTAAAATACTTGTTGTATACAAGTGTAATTAATGGTAAGAGTGTTGCCCAGTTCAAGAAAACAAAACAAAATATCAAAAATAAGTTTTTGGTATGTATTCAAATTTTTAATAGGCTTACGATACTCAGTATTATTTTCAATTTTTATCGGAAGTTCATAAATTTGACCCAATGTTTTTATGAGAATGAAAAAAGATAAAAATGTGATTCATAGTCCACCACTTCTGGAAGTTTAACAATCCTATATGTTATTAAAAAAAACAGTGAAATAAAGTTGAGCTTCCGTTGCAAAGACCCTTTCACGATAACTGCATTCCTACTAATCTCACCTGCACACATAACACTTACAAGTGATAACAAGAAGTTTGGTACTCAACAAAAATCATATTCAATGAAATTTAAATCGTATACAGGGAACAATTAGTCTTTTATTGGGTACTAATTGTCATGTGTAGAAATGTTTGGAGCATGAAACTTCTTGATACCACTTGGAAGTGATTGTGCGCAGGTGAAATTAGTAGGAACGCAGTTATCGTGAATGGGTCTATTGGGTCCAGAAGTCAGGCCACAAAGTTACAGAAATCATCGTAACCCATTTACAGGTTATGTTAAAAGGAATTACCACAACCTACAGGTTACAACAGCAATAATTAAGATTTCAAAATGAAATTCACAGAGAACAAAAAGGTTACGTGATTACGATCACTCCCGTATTATTTTGTGGTCTGGAGATGCATCTGACTACTAGGTCTCCTGTGACCATTCTAACCATAAAAATCACCCAAGCAACCGAGGGTTCATTTCTGAGCCACTGATGGTCTGAAGACATCATGTTATACCCTGTATTTTCAGATACATTATGGCGTCATGTTTCCCCTCTCTAACAAAATTTTATTCACGTCCTTTCCAGATGTCCATCGTTGCCGACGTCCATTTGAAAAGATTAAACCAAATCCTTATAAAGCCTTCACGTAAATACCAACATTTTTATCCAATTCTTCGAATTGGTCACTGGTATGAATTAAAGCATTATTTTAAAGTAGTCTACAGTGCTTTATCAAACGTCGGACAAAAAAAGATGGTGGCACTAGATTTCAACAGATGTATGTTTTTTCTTCAAAGTTGATATAAAACTAGTTCTTTTTACTTGGTGAGTATATATCTTCCTGTTAAGTGCATATTTATGATTTAATCTTGAGTTCCTTTAATATGTCAGATCTACAATATAGTTACTTACCAATAGATTTTTCTTTGGTAGCAGTGTACAACTCTACTTTCTCTCTAGCTTTCACCGCCACGCGGATCAAGGGCGTGTTCGATAGGTTAAATATATTTCGTGTGATCTCGCATCTCGAACCTCCATTGTAATGATATGTTGATCAACTCGTGTTCGGTATACGTTAACTGATAGAGCCTTGAAAAACAATGAACATTACTCAATATCAATTATGTAGGTCAGATCAAATATGTCTTTAGGACTGAATTTGGAATTCAAAATTATTTACTGCGCATGATCTCATTTTTAATAAACGTCACAGATTTCGTTGCTGTAGACAAATTGGCAAACATTCCCAGATAATCAGCTTAGGTTCGAGTCGGACTGAAATTTGTTGTTGTTGTTGTTTTTTGTGCTCAGATATTAAGCTGAAAAATTTGTTACTCTGGTTATTACTGTAACTGTAAAACAAAAATATTTAATACTGACGCCGACTTTGTTTCATACTAAACATAACTTTAATCATAGACATATATGTGTTATATATGTCTCTGCTTTAATCAATACTAACTATAAGTTTGGTTCGTACTATACGACTTTGTTATGTTTAGTTCACGCTAACTACGACTTTGTTATGCTTTGATTCATACTGACTGGCTCGTACTGGCCACGATTTGGGCTCATCCAAACCACTTTTTGGTTCATGCTAACTACAACTTTAATTAATACTAAATACAACTTTGGTTCATAATAACTACGACTTTGGTTAACACTAAGTACAGCTTTGGTTCATACCAACTACGATGTGGTTCATACTAACTATGACTTTTGTTCTTACCAACTACAGCTTTGGTTCATAATAACTAACAATTTTTTCATACTAAATACGACTTTGGTTCATACCAACTACGGCTTTGATTCATACTTAATACGGCTTTGGTTAATACTAACTACAGCTTTTGTTCATACTAATTACGACTTTGGTTCATACTAACTGATGCTTTGGTTCATACTAACTACAGCTTTGGTTCATAGTAACTACAGCTTTGGTTCATACTAACTATGGCTTTGGTTCATACTAACTACAGTTTTAGTTTATACAAACTACAGTTTTGGTTCATACTGACTACGGCTTTGGTTCACCTATAAAGCTAGTTGTGGTAAAATACACTGGGAATATAACCCGAGACATACTGCAAATATCCGTGAATCGTTGTTCCTCGAATACATTAGGGATTTGCTTTTTCTTTTAGAAAAACCACCCTAGTCAAGATGTAGTCCTAACAAAAAAAAAATCAACAATAGGGAATTCATTCCTATTAATTTATTGAAATTATTTTAGTTTTAATCTAATCTTCAAACTTCTTCTACCATTTACAGAGGTGTTTTCTTTTAGTTTCGTATGTTTATCTTTGAATACACTGTGTATACATTGTATCGATAGACATACAAGTAGGCCTACATTTTGTCTTCGTAAAGATAAACTTACAAGTAGGCCTGAGTCTGTCTTACATACATGCTGGCCTAAAGTTTGTCTCCGTTTATATAAATTCAACTTTTCAAATGTTGACAACATATCTATATCATTTCAAAATTAAATCACATATGTTTGAGAAACACTATGCTCTCGAGAGCTACGTCATTTCTGAAGATTTTAAAATCTCAAGCCCCATTTGTGGTTCACAACTGTTCTTAATGTTGATAACGTTATTGCGTCCATTCTGTTGTATTCTAATGGACTTGGAGTTTCGAATGTCCAGTGGACGTTCTTCATTTTAAAAATTGAATGTCACGTTGGGATTGTTTTATTTAAATATAATTTTTTCTTAAATCCATTTCCCCAAAGACAGGAAATGCAGGACCTCAGTCTCTTATAAGGATACAGTATTATTAAGTTATTAAGTTAAACCTAGTTTGTCTCAGTTAAACCTAGTCTGTCTCCAGTTTAACCTATTTCTTCAAAACTTGCATTAAAAAACTAGGTGAGACATAACTTGATTCAACTACGTTAAAATCACAAAAAGAGTTAACCCTAGTTTTTTCTGGAGAAAACTTGGTTTCATTGAGAAAAAATAGTTTTAACTGCACCAAAACTACATTTAAATACAGTAAAGCATTTTAATGCGTTCTGGGGTAGTTAACCGTAGCCCACTTTTGGGGTAAAACCTAGTTTTTCTCAACTTAATTAAAGTTGCTACGCCAAAATCACATTTATTATTGATTTAAATCATTTTTTTTTTTCTCTTGGAACTCTCATTACTGACTGAAGAATAACTGAGTTTAAGTGAGAAAAACTATGTTTAACAGAAGAAACAATGTTTAAAATCAACGTAATTTTAACATGTCATATCAGTTAAAGCTGGTTGTTCTCGATTAAACCCTGTAGTTTTTCTCCAGAAAAATCTTTCGTTTTTGTAATTAGCTCGCATTAACTGGAGAAAAACTAGGTTGAACTGCTTCAAAAATGAATAAAACCTAGTTTTCTAAAGAAAACCATAGCTTTACTGAGAAAAAAGAATAGGTTTAACGGGATAACTGTGATTTTGATGCAGCTAAACCTGCTTTGTCTCCAGTTAATTCAAATTGCTTGACCAAAATTATATCTATGAGTCAAACCTAAGTTTTCTGGAAAACGTACAGGTAAAAATTGGTTTGATCTTGGTTTAAGTGCCTTTCTATGTCTTATTGTGTTTGAGAGAGAGAGAGAGAGAGAGAGAGAGAGAGAGAGAGAGAGAGAGAGAGAGAGAGAGAGAGAGTTATGAAATTATAAAAATTATAAAAATACGCTATTTAATGTATAGGTAAAATGAATTTTAATCTGATAAAGTATATTTCATGTACTTCGGATGAAAGAGAAATTAAATACCCAGTTTATATATTTTTACAGATTTTAATGACATAACTACTGAAATATGTGCATAATAAGGTAATAAAATTTACCTGCAATTATACCTGTCAAGAATTAGTTTTTATATACCTATAAATATGTACTGCTATAAATCCACAAGGTTTGCAATACAGTGATAATTTCGTTTGTAAGAAATTCAGTTGCACAATTTACATGTTCGTCTGAAAACAGATAATCAATTTAATATAGAAAAAATAATTATAATATTGCCATATTTCCTAATTTAATGTAAGTTATGTTTGTAATAAGAATCAACCAGTTACAATGCAGTAGATCTCTCCACTTTGTCATTTATGTACCTCATTTGAATAAACTCGAATATTTTATAAAGCTAAGACTACGGTGGCATGGAGATGACATGAAAACAATTTTATTATGTGCGCACGTACTAGTAGTACGTGCCCACACACACATGATGGATTGGTCGAAAACAAAAATACCCCCTGACCTTTATTGCCCGGCGTCGTCTGCCCACGTACTAGTGACATATAATAAAACCCTCTTAAAAGGATATGTCAAAGTACGGAAGCCGGTTAGTCTCATAGGGAGAATTTTTTAGCGTTAGCTATGTCGTTATAACGAGTTAGCTAATTCGTTATAATGACATAGGTAACTCGTTATAACGACATATTAACTCGTTAAAACGAATTATTAACTCGTTACAACTACTTAGCTAAGTCGTTATAACGACTGTTAACTTGTTATTACGACTTAGTTAACTCGTTATAACGACTTAGCCTACGGAAGCGTATTTGGGCCACTAGTTGTCTTAAAATTGTTAGTTATAAAGGTTTTATTTGTATTGTTTTTCACATCGTTGTTGTCAAGAAGTCATAACACCGCGTTACTAACTGTTAATATTGTGTAACAAAACACTAATTATGTCCTATTTTATCATCTTGATTCAATATTATTATTAACCCAACCTTAATTAACACATCTTGTCAAAATCAAAAACTTAAGAATTTGTTATTTAAAGAAGCTTTATTTTATGGAAACTAAACCACTTTTAACTTTTCACAAAATAATATAATAACAACCTTCATTTATCTATTTCTATAATCAAAAGTGTGTGTGTTGGGGTTGTTTTTCTGAAAATGTTTTTCCCGGTAAAAAAATGTTTTCGTATGCCTCGATTATGTAATAAACATAAACAACAGTGGCGGATCTAGAAAGAGGGATTACTGGGTTTGAGGCTGTTGATATGCAATGCATACTTCACCAAAGGCAGACTTATGATTTAGATTAAAGTTAGAGAGAGTGTAATTGTACAGTATATTCGCAGAGCGACGCGCGAAAATTTTAGGAATTTTTAAAATTAATTTTCTGACTTTTTATAGAAAAATTACATGTTTTACACTTATTTTATCAACTTTAGGGACACACTCTCGTTTGAATCTCTCCCTGGTCTGTGGTCACTGCACATATTTCTCTACTGTTGGATTAATTGTGAGGCAATATTTCGTTAGCGCTAGGATTTCCCTCATCTTTCAGATAATTTTTGGAATTTGGAAGTCACATTGATTATCCATCTGAAAAGAAGGTTTGATCAGCGAAAAAGTAACTTTTTATAACATGATTAGTGTCTTGTAACAAAATTAAAGCCAGATAATATTGTGATGTTATGTCTTATTAACAACAACAATATGAAACATAACACAAATAAAACCTTAATAACTAACAATTATAAGACAACACGTGTCCAAAAAGGTATCCGTATTATTATAACTCGTTATAATAACTTAGATAACTCGTTATAACGAGTTAACAAAATCGTTATAACGAGTTAACTAAGTCGTTATAACGATTTAGCGAAGTCGTTATAACGAGTTGATATGTCGTTATAACGAGTTAATAAGTCGACATAATGAGTTAACAAGTTGTTATAACATGTTAGCTAAGTCGTTTTAACGAGTTAACTAGTTATCTAAGTCGTTATAACGAGTTAATAAGTCGTTATAACGAGTTAGCTAAGTCTTTATAACAAGTTAACTAAGTCGTTATAACGACTTATCTAACGTTAAAAAAAATACTCCCCATGAGACTAACCGGCTTACGTATGAGGAAAAACAGCTGCTTTGTTTACAACATGGGCGCAGACATTTTGGACACCCAAAGTTGTGCGGAGAGTAAAATGAGCCCAGCTATCTGATTATTCATTAAATAAAAAAATTAGTTTTGCCATTAATAGGTGAAATTAAGGTGATAAAAAAAATATATGAATATTAGTAATACTTTGCAAATTATAGGGTTGACGGTTGAAAATTTAAAGGGAGGTGTCAGATGAGAATAGGTATTTTCCTTTGGTGCGGAATACTACGAGTTGTAAACAAGTGAAAATTTGAAGTAGAATTTTGATTGCATATTTTTTTATCAAAAATATTGATCTTTCAGCACAGGGTACTGATTTGACCCAAATTTATTAAACATGGGAGTGACAGTGACCTGAAGTTTTGTAAATTAGCATTGAGGCCTATGGGAAAATATTTGGTGTTGTCTGTCCATGAAAGGAATCCCAATTCGAGGGTTAAGATTTTGAAATGCTGAACCCGAGTTTCACCGATGGTTTGACATTTAGCAATCTATCATGGACGATTTATTTTTGTAAGCTTCATTTTTGATAAGGTTACAAGTACTACAAGAAATGAACAATTTATATAGGCGTTTATCCGACTACCTAGTTTACACTGAGTGATCCATTAAAAAACCAGAAAGAGAAAGCTGGTGGTCTGTATGTAAATATTGGTATTTGCCTTATCTCGGAAAGATACTAATTACAAAGAAATAACAAACAAACACCTTTTTTAAAACTGTCATCTTCATTTAGATTCCATGATCAACTCGAGTAATAAAAATTTGTTTTTCAAAATTGTAATTATTTAATCTATTTTGATCGATTACTTTCTTTTCAAATGAGACACATTAAAACGGGATAAAGTTTCCATCTCTCCCAGTGAGAATATCTTTTATTAGAAAATGATGGGGTCAAATTTCTGCTTGAATTTCATCTTGATCGTGTGCAAACAAATTTCTTGTTCGGAACTTACCATCTTACACACTCTTCTCGCTTCTATTTACGAGATATTATCTGCTTACATTACTTCCAAGAAAAAGTGAATTTAAACTTTTGTCCTATTATATAAATAACTGTTGCATATTCATTTCAAATTTTTACAAATATTCTAAAAATAACACGCCAACAATTCAGTCATTATATTATACCAAATACATGTTTCAAAACGTTTTAGGAGAAAGATAATGACACTTGCATTGTTTTCCCGAAGTATTGTATTTGAAACTTTGCGATAAAGATAAACATTTTGATTGTTTTGTAAATGTATGTGCATTTTCTTTCAACTCATAATGTAATATGATTCTAATCTCACATAAAAATCTTATATGTTCAACAAGAAAATAGATGATATCAATTATAAAAGGAGATATACACCAGTGTGACATTCACCATTGATAATACAACTAAATGCCAGAGTATCTCTGGAAATCGTAACAATTAAAATGTAGCATACGGAAATTTTGGAGGTGAAAGTTGATAAAAATGCTTTTAAATGACATAATGTTATTTGCATTTATATTAAGTTCCCATGACCGAGTTTCCTAAGGTGTATCGACATGTGATGTCCAAATACGTCTAAACAGATCCCACAAATATCTTGTTGAATGCCTATAAAAAGTTATCTATATCAGGCTCAATATTTGTATATGCATAAAACATCACTAAATATGTGATAATAATGATAATACAAAAATAAAACAACAAGATTTCAGTTTATTATATAAATGATGCTTATGTTCCATTGGCTAACGCTGGTTAATACAGGTACGTATACCGAGTCGTTAGTATTTCACAGACAGATGTGCATTTTACCAATGTTATATGCCGAATCAGAAATGTTTTATAGACAGATTTTACATGTACAGGTATTTTAAATGTTATGTTGATACTAAGTACAAGTGGTATTTCAAAGATGTTTTGTAATAATTATAAATATTATACCAAGTAGTATTATTTCAAAGATGTTTTGGAAGTATCATAAATAATATACCATGTAAGTTGTCCTTCAAGCAGAGGTGTATTTCAATATATTACCAATTCTATTTGGGTCGGCATTATTTAGCGGAGTCGGAGTTATCTTTCCTTTTGCATTAATTACAACTCCATGTTGTATACCGTACCAAGAAGAACTAATTACCGTTTCGTTCGATAGCCCAATTTTCCTTGAATTCATCTTTGATTTTTGTTCAATATTTTAATTGAATTTCTCTTTCTTTACAAATTGAATAGAAAAAATATTAAATATATGGACAGGGCAACAATAGATATCAAAGGAATTTCTTGGGACATTTAGAAAATTACTTCGGCATATGGTTTCGCCATTATAAGCAAAATGATAATGAAGCAGATTGTTAAAAGTTTTTTATATTATTATAATATCAGTATCTCATACAACTTTTAATTTCATAAATGAATTCACTTGTACAGAAAACTATTTCACCCACCATCGAAACTGTGACTGAATTAACCATCAAGGATTTATATGACGTATTTTACATCATTGTGTCAAAACTTGTTCAGTTAAATGTGTATATCATAGTATATGAGAGAAGTTATCAACATTTAGTAGTGTTTGTCATAGAATATAAGCGTCTCCCTCAAATTAAGATTCAATTCTGTGAACAACAAGAATACATTATGTAATTAATATAAGTCGATTAACATAATTAATGGTAACGTGCACATTGTAGGTCTAACTGCGGAGCATAGGCCAAAATTCGAAGCCCTTCACCGGCCTTTAGTGACGTCTCCATATGCCGAGTGAAAGACTCTTGAGTGGGACGTTAAACAACAATACAACAATAACAACTTTGCAATAGATTTTATCTTTCGTTTTATTGTTAATTAATATTATCGGTACTTACATCTAATTAGGTGATTGAATAAATGCAGACACTCGACCTTTTCTAAACTTTTAGTAAATCAAGAAGACAAATAGGCCAATATAGCGCAGAACAATAAAAATAGAGATAAAATCGATTGGAACGTTTTTGTTGTTGTTGTTGTATTGTTGGTTAATAACGTCAAATGAAGAATCTTTCACTCGGCATATGGAGACGTCACCAAAGGCCGGTGAAGGGCTTCAGATTTTGGCCCATGCTCGGCACTTACGGCCATTGATCATTGAGGATTCATTAACGTGCTGACCCCGGTTTTTACTGTCTCATCCGATTGCAACGTTTTTAACCAGCTCTAATAACAATTATTTCAACATGTCGATCGTTACAAATATAATCACAATTATTTAGTTAATTAATGTTTTCTTCAAGAGGAGAGTAAAACAGCATAGCTGAAACATCTATATCTAAATATAATAAACATAATACCAAAGTTATAGTAAAACAAATGCCAAAATCAATGCACATGACGATCGTTTCTGTCAGTTCGAATTCATCAGTTCAGCCGGAATTTTAAAAAAGATTAATAGTTCCGAAACAAACAGTGGTAATATACAAGGTCAAATAATAAATCTAAATGTATAATGAAATCCGTCTAAGAATAAAAGATGACTGTCTTAGCTTTTTAAAGAGAGAGTGAAGCCTTATATATGTATGAAATATACATATGTATTAATGTAAACTTTGAATATACAATGAATTCGAATACAGGATAATTGTTATCGTTTCAATTGTCCAGTGTTGTTTCGTGCCGCTGATATCGATGTCTCTATTGTAAAATAAAAATTTCAACTCATTTCAGAGGTTCAAAGGTCATTTCTTGCATTTCATTTACAACCGCCAACTCCACATTTAAATAGTAATATCCCATAGTCATTTGCATAAATGTGTATATTACATAAATGATCCGATATGCCAGGGCGTGTTCAGCATATGAACATATACAGAGGTTAAGTACTTACTGACAAGTTATTGTCGCAGGTCTATCGATGTCAACGTTCCGCAAAAGGTCATTGTCTCACTAAATGAAATGTTGAGTTGTCTGTGCCAACTGTGACGACTGATGATTTGTTCCTCACTTATTTCTACTGAATGTGACTGTGGACTCACGGCGAGTGTAACCGATCAACACGGAATGTTTACTCCTCCATGGCACCTATTCACACCTTTGGATTTCCAGAAGTCCATGCTTGTCCCGTGTTCACCAGATTTCTATGTGTTCTGGACATCGGAAAGATTTATACTTTCGTATCTGAAATTTTTATATTTTCTTCGTTCTGAACTTTTTTCTGAAAGTATATGGTAGAATTACAAAACAGTCTCGTGATACTTTATATTGCAAGATTTTGCTTATCTGAAGGGATGCATAAGAAGAGGTCTGTGTTAGTGCTTTTGAGTATGTTCAGTGCAGTTTGATTATACGTATATTATCTTTGTCAATTATTCTTATGAATATTAAATATGCTTTTGAAGAAATAGCCCATTAAACAAATATTTGTGTTTGTATTAATCAGCAAACTTGCTTGGACTCGGCAACCCTAATTTTATTATATCGGACATACATTTGAGAGTACGGCGCAACGCAACCCTGTTGCGATACCTGGATGTTCAGTTCAGCTATGCCGATTTTACATTTGTTTGACATTCATACACGTTTTCCACAATTATTCGATATAAATTTTCGTAGCGGTTAAAAAAAACAATAAAAATAATAAATATCAAGTCGTTTAAAGTTCTCAGATCAGTGAGTATATAAACTTAGATTTATTGCATGTACAGCTCTTCAGAAATACGAACATCCGTAGTTATATGGCATATCGGCAATGCTGAACTGAGAGGAGTGAGCAAAGCGCTCTTTGTTCTTTATGGTAAGTAGGTAGAGAAATAAGCACAGATGCAAATGAGCTTAGATACGTCCAACCCAAAACGGTAATATCAGACGCTAGTTTTCTCCCCATTATTCCAACGAAGATCACGTGATTACTTAAAATTGCAAAGTGAATATCTTGACCGACGAATTTAATGAGATGTTTACGACGCAACAATGACCAATCTTCAATCGCTTTCAAGGCTTTGTCTTAGTTCAGACCATGAACATGTGCAGAACAGCAGAATTAAAAACATTTGCTGAATACACATGATCCACCGCCATAAAACAAATTTTATATTAAAATCGCCCACCGCTATGATTAAACTTTTATGATATTAAACGGAAACATCCTGTAATATGTTTCATTTCTTTTCCTAACACAGCATTAAAGTTTTAGAATTAATTATGATATATAATAGATATTGAATATACATATGTCATGTGGGAAATAATTTTTGATGATATTTTTAGTATGTATAAAATTGAAATATTACATTATGAAAACATTTTTAACAAAACAATTCAGGGGAAATTACTGGATCATAAAACCGCCTCCATGCTTTAGCTACACCTGCCACAGTCTAACATTAGATCAATATTTTATTTTCCGGGTGGTAACACACTAACCGTTTCGCAATTTTCACAATGTCTCTATAATTAGTTGTGTCAGAGTTCAGTATCGCCTGCTTTGGTTAATTATTGAGAGTGTGCCTATGTCAGAGTTATATATTATATGCTTTGATTTACTATTAGGATTAGATCTATTTCAGATTTCAATATCTAATTTGATTAAATTAAGTCAGAGTTCAATATTGCCTGCTTTGATTCTCTATAAAATGTTATGTCAAAGTTCAATATTGCTATTATTATATTTACAGAATTATGTCACAGTTCAGTATTGCCTGCTTTGAGTTACTATAAATATATCTACCAAAGTTCAGTATTGCCTGTTTGATCTACTATAAAGAGTTATGTCAAAGTTCAGTAATCTATCTAATTTGTCCAAAGTTTATTGTCTGTCTGATTTTAAAGTGTTAGGTCAGAGTAAAGAGTTATGTCAATATTGTTTGATTTACTATGTTAGGTTTGAGTCAGACTCTATAAAGAGTTAAGTTCAGTATGTTATGATTTACTCAAAGCCTGTTTGATCTACTTAAAGAGTTAATATTCAGCCTGTCTGATTTACTATAAAGTGTTTATTGTTTGATTTACAGAATGTCAGACTTCAGTATTGTCTGTTTCACTAGTTCAGTCAGTGTTTGATTTACTATAAAGAGTTATGTCAAAGTTCAGTATTGTCTGTTTGATTTACTATAAAGAGTTACTAAAGTTCAGTATTGCCTGTTTGATCTACTATAAAGAGTTATGTCAAAGTTCAGTATTGTCTGTCTGATTTCTACCAAAGACTTCAGTATTGTCAGTATTGAGCTGACTTCAGTATTGTCTTGATTACTATAGTTATGTCAGACTTAATTGTCCTGTTTGAGTTAGAGTTCAAAGTTCAGTATTCAGAATTGCCCTTTGATTTTGATCACGTAAATTTCAGTATCTGCTTTGAAGAGTCAAGTATTGTCTGTTATGTCTCTATAAAGAGTTCAGAGTTCAGTATTGTCTGTTTTGTTTGATGTCAGAGTTCAGTATTGTCTGCTATAAAGAGTAAAGAGTTATGTCTGCTCTTTGATTCTCAAAGTTCATTCAGTATTGTCTGTTTGATTTGTAGGTGACTTCTGTTTGATTTACAATAAGTGTTATTTATTGTCTGTTTGATACAAAAGTGTTAGGTTGAGACTTCAGTATTGTCTGTTTGTCATAAAGTGTTAGGTCAGAGTCAGAGTTCAGTATTGTCCTGTTTGATTTACAATAAAGTGTTATGTCAGACTTCAATATTGTATTCATTTCTAAAGTGTTATTTCAGAGTTCATTTGTCTGTTTATAAAAAAGTCAGAGTTATGTCTTTAATTTCAGTGTTAGGACTTCAGTGGTATTGGATTTACTGTCAGTAATGTCTTTTTTGATTCTCTATAAAGAGTTATTGTTATGTTTATTGTCTGCTTTGATTCTCTATAGAAGTTATAAAGTCTCTATAGTTATGTCATTGTCTGTTTTGAGTCAGTTATGTCAGTATTGTCTGCTTTGATTATAAACTATCAAAGAGTTATGTCAAAGTTCATGTAGGTTTGTCTGTTGCTTGATCTCTACTATAAAGGTTGGAGTGCTATGTCAAAGTTATTCAGTTATTGCCTGTTTGATTTACTAAAGTGTTATCAGAGTCAAGAGTTTTGATTTCAAAGTTCAGTATTGTCTGTCTGATTTACTATAAAGTTGTTCAGGTCTGTTTGATTTCAGAGTCAGAGTCAGACTTCAGACAATAAAGTGTTAGGTCAGAGTCAGACTTCAGTGTCTATTTAATTTACTCAGTATTGTCTGTTTGATTTACAATAAAGAGTTAGAGTCAGACTTCAGTATTGTCTGTTTGATTTACTATAAAATAGTTATGTCAGAAGAGTTATGATTTACAGACTCAGAATTCAGATTTACAATAAATTGTCTGACTTCAGTATTGTCTGTTTGATTTACTATAAATAGTTATGTCAGACTTCAGTATTATCTGTTTACTATAAAGTATTATGTCAGAGTCAGACTTCAGATTGTCTGTTTGATTTTATAAAGTGTTAGGTCAGTCAAGTTCAGTATTGTCTGTTTGTCAGACTTGATATTACTATAAAAAGAGTATTGTCTGTTTGATTTACTATAAAGTGTTAGGTCAGAGTCAGACTTCAGCATTGTCTGTTTCTATAAAGTGTCAGAGTCAGACTTAGTATTGTCTGTTTGATTTACTATAAAGAGTTATGTCAATCTGTTTGATTTACAGTATTGTCTGTGTCTATTTGATTTACTATAAAGTGTTATGTGTCAGAACTTTATTGTCTGGTCAGAGTCAGACTTCATCTGTTTGATTTACTATAAAGTGTTAGGTCAGAGTCAGACTTCATATTGTCTGTTTGATTTATGTCATACTTCAGTAAGATTTACTAGTTAGTGATGTCAGACTTCAGTATTGTCTGTTTGATTTACTATAAAGAGTTATGTCAGAGTTCAGTATTGTCTGTTTGATTTACTATAAAGAGTTATGTCAGAGTATTCTGTTTGATTTATTGTCAGAATATCAGTATTGTCTTAGGTCAGAGTCAGACTTCAGTATTTGATTTTGATTTACTATATAAAGAGTTATGTCAGATTTCAGAATTGTCTGTTTGCCTCAATATTCAGTTTGATTTACTACAATAAAGTGTTAATCACGTCAACTTTCAGTGTTGGATTTACTATGCTTTGATTTCTCTTTATTCTATCTATAGAGAGTTTATCAGAGTCAGAGTCAAGTATCTCTATAAAGGGTGTCAGAGGTCAGTAATGTCTGCTTTGATTCTCTATAAAGAGTTATGTCAGAGTTCAGTATTGTCTGTTTTGATTCTCTATAAAGAGTTATGTCAGAGTTCAGTATTGTCTGCTTTGATTCTCTATAAAAGAGTAGATATCAAACAGCTATGTCAGTAGGTTGGTGTCTGCTTTGATTTTCTCTATAAAGTGTTAGTCAGATGGTAGATTCTCTATAAAAGAGATGTCAGTATTGTCTGTTTGATTTTATAAATAAAGTGTTAGGTCAGAGTCAGACTATCAGTTATGTTGTCGGTATTTTGATTTACAATAAACAGTTATGTTAGAGGTCAGAGTGAGACTATCAGTATTCAGAGGTTGGTATTGTCTGCTTTGATTATAAAGAGTTATGTAAAGTGTTAGGTCAGATGTCAGAGTTCAGTATTGTCTGTTTGATTTACAATAAAGTGTTAGGTCAGAGTGAGACTTCAGTATTGTCTGTTTGATTTACAATAAAGTGTTATTAGGTCAGATTGTCAGACTGATTTCAGATTTATTCAGAGGTCTGTCTGTTTGATTTACAATAAAGTGTTATGTCAGACTTCAATATTGTTGGTTTCATTTACAATAAAGTGTTATGTCAGAGTTCAGTATTGTCTGTTTGATTTACTAAAAAGTGTTAGGTCAGAGTCAGAATTCAGTATTGTCTGTTTAATTTACAATAAGTGTTAGGTCAGAGTGAGACTTTGGTATTGTCTGTTGGATTTACTATAAAGAGTTATGTCAGAGGTCAGTATTGTCTGTTTGATTTGTTAGGTTTCAGACTTCAGTATTTCTTTGATTTAAAGAGTGTTATGTCAGAGGTCAGTATTGTCTGCTTTGATTCTCTATAGAGAGTTATGTCAGAGGTCAGTATTGTCTGTTTGATTTACTAAAAAGTGTTAGGTCAGAGTCAGAATTCAGTATTGTCTGTTTAATTTACAATAAGTGTTAGGTCAGAGTGATTGACAGTTTTGATTTATTGTCTGTCAGGATTGTTGTTTGATATAAAGAGTGTTATGTCAGACTTCAGTATTGTCTTTTTTGATTGTCAGACTATCAAAGAGTTTCATGTCAGAGTTATGTCAGACTTCAGTATTGTGTTTGCTTTGATTCTCTATAGTATTGTCTGTTTATGTCATAAAGTGTTAGGTCAGTATTGTCTGCTTTGATTTCTCTATAGAGAGTTTGATCATTCAGAGGTTGGTACTTGTCTGCTTTGATTTACTATAAATAGAGTCAGACTTTATGTCTGTTTGATTTACTGGTATTGTCAGACTGCTTTGATTTACTCTATAGAGAGTTTATTTCTCAGAGGTTGGTATTGTCTGCTTTGATTCTCTATAGAGAGTTATGTCAGAGGTTGGTATTGTCTGCTTTACTATAAAGTGTTTCTCTATAGAGAGTTTATGTCATAAAGTGTTAGGTAGACTTTGTCTGCTTTGATTCTGTTAGGTAGACTTCAGTATTGTGAGTTTATGTCAGAGGTTGGTAATTGTCTGCTGTTTGATTCTCTATAAAGTGTTAGGTCAGAGTCAGGCTTCAGTATTGTCTGCTTTGATTCTCTATAGAGAGTTATGTCAGAGGTTGGTATTGTCTGTTTTGACTATAAGTCTCTATTCAACTGTTTATGTCTATAAAGTATTAGGTTGGTACTTTGTATTGCTTTGAGACTATAAAAACAGGTTATGTCAGAGTTTGGTATTGTAAAGCTTTGAGTCTCTATAAAGAGTTTATGTCAGAGTGTTGGTCAGAGTCTGCTTCAGATTCTCTATACAATAAAGAGTGATGTTATGTCAGAGGTTTGATTTACTTAAAGTCTGCTTTGTATTTTACTATAAAGAGTGTTAGGTCAGAGTCAGAGTTCAGTATTGTCTGTTTGATTTACAATAAAGTGTTAGTCAGACTTCAGAGTCAATAAAGTGTAAGCTTCGGTATTGTCTGTTTGATTTACAATAAAGTGTTATGTCAGAGTTCAATATTGTCTGTCTGATTTACAATAAAGAGTTATGTCAGAGGTCAGTATTGTCTGTTTGATTTACTATAAAGTGTTAGGTCAGAGTCAGACTTCAGTATTGTCTGTTTGATTTACAATAAAGTGTTAGGTCAGAGTCAGACTTCAGTATTGTCTATTTAATTTACTATAAATAGTTATGTCAGACTTCAGTATTGTCTGTTTGATTTACAATAAAATGTTTCAGAGTCAGACTTCAGTATTATCTGTTTGATTTACTATAAATAGTTATGTCAGAGTCAGAATTCAGTATTGTAAAGTGTTATGATTTACAATAAAGTCTGTTGAGGTACATAAAGTGTTTATGTCAGACTTCAGTATTGTCTGTTTGATTTACTATAAAGAGTTATGTCAGACTTCAGTATTATCTGTTTGATTTACTATAAAGTATTAGGTCAGACTTCAGTAGTCTGTTTGATTTACAGTGTTAGGTCAGACTTCAGTATTGTCTGTTTGATATAGTGTATAAATCAGTATTTATGTCAGATTTACTATCAGTATTATCTGTTTGATTTAATAGTGTTATGTCAGACTTCAGTATTAGTTTGTCATAAAGTGTTAGTCAGACTTCAGTATTGTCTGTTTGATTTACATTTGTTCTTTAGTCTATTCAAGTGTTTGATTTACTATAGGTCAGTCAGAGTCAGACTTCAGTATTGTCTGTTTGATTTACTATAAAGTGTTATGTCAGAGTCAGACTTCAGTATTGTCTGTTTGATTTACTATAAAGTGTTATGTCAGACTTCAGTATTATCTGTTTGATTTACTATAAAGTGTTAGGTCAGAGTCAGAATTGTCTATTTGATTTACAATAAAGTGTTATGTCAGAGTCAGACTTCAGTATTGTCTGTTTGATTTACTATAAATAGTTATGTCAGACTTCAGTATTATCTGTTTGATTTACTATAAAGTGTTAGGTCAGAGTCAGACTCAGACTTCAGAGTTATGTCAAAGTTTGTCTGTCTGTTTGATTTTTAGTTTATCAAAATAGCCTTATGTCAGAGTTACAAAGTTCAGTATTATGTTTGATTTACTATAAAGTGTTAGATCAGAGTCAGACTTCAGTATTGTCTGTTTGATTTTCTATAAAGTGTTATGTCAGAGTCAGACTTCAGTATTGTCTGTTTGATTTACTATAAATAGTTATGTCAGACTTCAGTATTGTCTGTTTGATTTACTATAAAGTGTTAGGTCAGAGTCAGAATTCAGTATTGTCTATTTGATTTACAATAAAGTGTTAGGTCAGAGTCAGACTTCAGTATTGACTGTGTCAGACTTATACTGATTTATAAAATAGTTATGTCAGACTTCAGTATTGTCTGTTTGATTTACTTAAAGATTTTCTATTGTCTGTTTGTGTTAAAGGGTCAGATTGTCAGAATTCAGTATTGTCTGTTTGATTTACAATAAAGTGTTATGTCAGAGTCAGTTTTCAGTATTGTCTGTTGGATTTACTATAGAGAGTTATGTCAGAGTTCAGTATTGTCTGCTTAGATTCTCTATAAAGGGTTATGTCAGAGGTTGGTGTTGTCTGCTTTGATTCTCTATAAAGAGTTATGTCAGAGGTTGTATTGTCTGCTTAGATTCTCTATAAAGAGTTATGTCAGAGGTTGGTATTGTCTGCTTTGCAATAAAGAGTCTCTATAAAGAGTTATGTCAGAGGTTGGTATTGTCTGTTTGATTTTAAAGTCTAGGTATAAACAGTTCTATGTCTGTTTGATTTTGTGTATTCAGACTTCTGCTGTTGATTTCATTTCTATAAAGGGTTATGTCAGAGGTCAGTATTGTCTGCTTTTTATTCTCTATAGAATTCAGAGTTTAATTTCATAAGGTTGTCAGAGTATTGTTGTCTGCTTAGATTCTCTATAAAGAGTTATGTCAGAGGTTGGTATTCTCTATAAACAGTTATGTCAGAGGTTGGTATTGTCTGCTTTGATTCTCTATAAAGAGTTATGTCAGAGGTTGGTATTGTCTGCTTTGATTCTCTATAAAGAGTTATGTCAGAGGTTGGTATTGTCTGCTTTGAGTCTCTATAAAGAGTTATGTCAGAGTTCAGTATTGTCTGTTTGATTTACAATTATAAGAGTGGTATTGTCAGAGTCTATAGACAGTTCGGTAGAGGTTGGTATGTCTTTGATTTACAAGAGTTAAAGTGTTATGTCTCTATAAAGAGTTATTCAGAGGTTGGTATTGTCTGTCTGATTTACAATAAAGATTTATGTCAGAGGTCAGTATTGTCTGTTTGATTTACTATAAAGTATTAGGTCAGAGTCAGACTTCAGTATTGTCTGTTTGATTTACAATAATGTGTTAGGTCAGAGTCAGACTTCAGTATTGTCTGTTTGATTTACTATAAATAGTTATGTCAGACTTCAGTATCATCTGTTTGATTTACTTTAAAGTGTTAGGTCAGAGTCAGAATTCAATATTGTCTGTTTGATTTACAATAAAGTGTTAGGTCAGAGTCAGACTTCAGTATTGTCTGTTTGATTTACTATAAATAGTTATGTCAGACTTCAGTATTATCTGTTTGATTTACTATAAAGTATTAGGTCAGAGTCAGACTTCAGTATTGTCTGTTTGATTTACAATAAAGTGTTATGTCAGAGTTCAGTATTGTCTGTCTGATTTACTATAAAGTGTTAGGTCAGAGTCAGACTTCAGTATTGTCTGTTTGATTTACTATAAAGTGTTATCAGAGTCAGACTTCAGTATTGTTTGATTTACTATAAATAGTTATACAATAGTAAGTGTAATATAAAGTTCAGGTCAGAGTCAGAGTTCAGTATTGTCTGTTTGATTTACAATAAAGTGTTAGGTCAGAGTCAGACTTCAGTATTGTCTGTTTGATTTACAATAAAGTGTTATGTCAGTCAGACTTCAGTAGTGTTTGATTTACTGTTTGATATACAGATAAAGTGTTATGTCAGAGTGTTCAGTCAGAATTGTCTATTTGTTAAAGTGTTATCAGAGTACTTCAATAAAGTTTGATTTACTATAAATAGTTATGTCAGACTTCAGTATTGTCTGTTTGATTTACAATAAAGTGTTATGTCAGAGTCAGACTTCAGTATTGTCTGTTTGATTTAATATAAAGTGTTATGTCAAAGTTCAGTATATGTCTGATTTACTATAATTTATATCAAAGTGTTATTGTCAGAGTCAGAATAGTTCAGACTTCAGTATTGTCTGTTTGATTTACTATAAAGTGTTAGGTCAGACTTCAGTATTGTCTGTTTGATTTTCATTACAGTGTTAGGTCAGAGTCAGACTTCAGTATTGTCCGTTTGATTTACTATAAAGTGTTATGTCAGACTTCAGTATTGTCTGTTTGATTTACTATAAAGTGTTGGGTCAGACTTCAGTATTGTCTGTTTGATTTACTATAAAGTGTTATGTCAGACTTCAGTATTGTCTGTTTGATTTACTATATAAAGTCAGAGTGTATAGGTCTGCTTTGACTTCAGAGTTCAGTATTGTCTGTTAGATTCTTTATAAAGGGGTTAAAGTGTGCTTTAGGTCAGACTTCAGTGTATTGTCTGCTTAGATTGTCTAAAGAGTTATTTGATATTTTCAGTCTCTATAAAGAGTGTTGGTATTTAGGTCAGAGTCAGACTTCAGTATGTGTCCGTTTGTCTGCTTTACTATAAAGTGTTATGTCAGACTTTAGTATTGTCTGTTTGATTCTTATAAAGAGTTATGTCAAGGTTGTTAGGATTCTCATAAACTTCAGAGGTCGGTATTGTCTGCTTTTGTCTCTATACTATAAAGTGTATTGTAGGTCAGACTTCATAAAGAGTTATCTGTATTTCTGCTTTTTACTATAAAAGTGTCTGCTTTAGGTAAAGAGTTATTCAGTCAGTGTGTGTGTTTGATTTACATTACAGTGTTAGGTCAGAGTCAGAATTGTCTGTTTGATTTACAATAAATTGTCAGTATTTTGATTTACTATAAAGTGTTATGTCAGAGGTCAGTAGGCTGTTTGATTTTCAGTATTTGTTTGTATTGTTGTTTTTTACTATAAAGTGTTAGGTCAGAGTTCAGTTTTGTCTGTTTGATTGACTATAAAATGTTAGGTCAGACTTCAGTATCATCTGTCTGATTTGAGTGTTTACTATAAAGTATTGTCTGTTTGATTTACAGAGTCAGAGACTTTAGTATTGTCTGTTTGATTTTTGATGTTTACTATAAACTATGTATTAGGTCAGAGTCAGACTTCAGTATTGTCTGTTTGATTTACTATAAAGTATTAGGTCAGAGTCAGACTTCGGTATTGTCTGTTTGATTTACTATAAAGTGTTAGGTCAGAGTCAGACTTCAGTATTGCATGTCTGATTTACAATAAAGAGTGATGTCAGACTTCAGTATTGTCTGTTTGATTTACTATAAAGTGTTAGGTCAGAGTCAGAATTCAGTATTGTCTGTTTGATTTACAATAAAGTGTTAGGTCAGAGTCTGTCTGATTTCAGTATTGTCTGTTTTGATTTACAATAAAGTGTTATGTCAGACTTCAGTATTGTTTGTTTGTTTGATTTACTGTTTGATTTACAATAAAGTGTTATGTAAGTTCAGTAGTGTCAGTTTGATTTACAATATTGTCAGACTTCAGTATTGTCTGTTTTTGATATACAATAAAGTGTTTATGTCAGACTTCAGACTGTTTGATTTACAATAAAGTGTTATGTCAGACTTCAGTATTGTCAGTTTGATTTACAATAAAGTGTTATGTCAGACTTCAGTATTGTCGGTTTGATTTACAATAAAGTGTTATGTCAGACTTCAGTATTGTCTGTTTGATTTACTATAAAGTGTTAGGTCAGAGTCAGACTTCAGTATTGTCTATTGTCTGTTTGATTTACTATTTTATTACAGTGTTAGGTCAGAGTCAGAGTCCGTTTGACTTCAGTATTGTCTGTCTGATTTACTATAAAGTGTTAGGTCAGAGTCAGATTTACTATCAGTATTGTCTGTTCTGTTTGATTTAGTGTTATCAGAAACTTCAGTATTGTGATTTTAGGTGTTAGGTCAGACTTCAGTATTGTTTGTGTTTGATTTTCATTACAGTGTTAGGTCAGAGTCAGACTTCAGTATTGTCCGTTTGATTGTCCTTTGTATTGTTTGATTTACTATAAAGTGTTATGTCAGACTTCAGTATTGTCTGTTTGATTTACTATAAAGTGTTATGTCAGACTTCAGTATTGTCTGTTTGATTTACTGTTTGAGACTTACTATCAAAGTGATTTACAATAAAGTGTTATGTCAGACTTCAGTATTGTCTGTTTGATTTACTATATGTCAGAGTGTTATCTGTTTGTCAGACTTCGAGTTTTGTCTGTCTGTTTGATTTACTATAAAGTGTTAGGTCAGACTTCAGTATTGTCTGTTTGATTTTACTATAAAGTGTGTCAGAGTCAGACTTCAGTATTGTCTGTTTGATTTACTATAAAGTGTTATGTCAGATTTTCAGTATTGTCTGTTTGATTTACTATAAAGTGTTAGGTCAGACTTCAGTATTATCTGTTTGATTTACTATAAAGTGTTATGTCAGACTTCAGTATTATCTGTTTGATTTACTATAAAGTGTTAGGTCAGACTTCAGTATTGTGTGTTTGATTTACATTACAGTGTTAGGTCAGAGTCAGAATTCAGTATTGTCTGTTTGATTTACTATAAAGTGTTAGGTCAGAGTCAGGCTTCAGTATTGTTTGTTTGATTTACTATAAAGTGTTAGGTCAGAGTTCAGTTTTGTCTGTTTGATTTACTATAAAATGTTAGGTCAGACTTCAGTATTGTCTGTTTGATTTACTATAAAGTATTAGGTCAGAGTCAGACTTTAGTATTGTCTGTTTGATTTTTAAAGTGTTATTGTCTTTTTTGATTTACTATAAAATGTTAGGTCAGACTTCAGTATTGTCTGTTTGATTTACTATAAAGTATTAGGTCAGAGTCAGACTTTAGTATTATTGTCTGATTTTTGATGTTACTCAGACTTCAAAGTGTTTAGGTACAGTGTTAGGTCAGAGTCAGACTTCAGTATTGCATGTCTGATTTACAATAAAGAGTGATGTCAGACTTCAGTATTGTCTGTTTGATTTACTATAAAGTGTTAGGTCAGAGTCAGAATTCAGTATTGTCTGTTTGATTTACAATAAAGTGTTAGGTCAGAGTCAGACTTCAGTATTGTCTGTTTGATTTACAATAAAGTGTTATGTCAGACTTCAGTATTGTTTGTTTGATTTACAATAAAGTGTAAGTTCAGAGTCAGAGTTCAGTATTGTCTGTTTGATTTACAATAAAGTGTTATGTCAGACTTCAGTATTGTCAGTTTGATTTACAATAAAGTGTTATGTCAGACTTCAGTATTGTCGGTTTGATTTACAATAAAGTGTTATGTCAAACTTCAGTATTGTCTGTTTGATTTACTATAAAGTGTTAGGTCAGAGTCAGACTTCAGTATTGTCTGTTTGATTTACTATAAAGTGTTAGGTCAGAGTCAGACTTCAGTATTGTCTGTTTGATTTACTATAAAGTGTTAGGTCAGAGTCAGACTTCAGTATTGTCCGTTTGATTTACTATTGTTTGACTTCAGTATTGTCTGTTTGATTCATATACAGTGTTAGGTCAGTAGATTTCAGACTGTCAGTATTGTCCATTGTTGTTTGATTTACTATAAAGTGTTAGGTCAGACTTCAGTTTTGTCTGTTTGTCTGTTTGACTTCAGTACTATTTAAAGTGTTATGTCAGACTTCAGTTGTCTGTTTGATTTCTGTTTTGAGTATTATCTATAAAGTGTTATGTCAGACTTCAGTATTGTCTGTTTGATTTACTATAAAGACTTGTTATGTCAGACTTCAGTTTTGTCTGTTTGATTTACTATAAAGTGTTAGGTCAGACTTCAGTATTGTCTGTTTGATTTACTATAAAGTGTTAGGTCAGACTTCAGTATTGTCTGTTTGATTTACTATAAAGTGTTATGTCAGACTTCAGTATTGTCTGTTTGATTTACTATAAAGTGTTAGGTCAGACTTCAGTATTGTCTGTTTGATTTACTATAAAGTGTTATGTCAGACTTCAGTATTATCTGTTTGATTTACTATAAAGTGTTAGGTCAGACTTCAGTATTGTCTGTTTGATTTACTATAAAGTGTTAGATTTCACATTATCTGTTTGTATAAAGTCAGAGGTCAGACTTCAGATTATTCTATAGTATTAGGTCTTGTATTTGTGTTTACTATACAAAGTGTTAGGTCAGAGTCAGGCTTCATTATTGTCTGTTTGATTTACTATAAAGTGTTAGGTCAGACTTCAGTGTTAGGTCAGACTTCAGTTTTGTCTGTTTGATTTAATATAAAGTGTTAGGTCAGACTTTAGTATTGTCTGTTTGATTTACTATAAAATGTTAGGTCAGACTTCAGTATTGTCTGTTTGATTTACTATAAAGTGTTAGGTCAGAGTCAGACTTCAGTATTGTCTGTTTGATTTACTATAAAGTGTTAGGTCAGACTTCAGTATTGTCTGTTTGATTTACAATAAAGTATTATGTCAGACTTCAGTATTGTCTCTTTGATTTACTATAAAGTGTTAGGTCAGACTTCAGTATTGTCTGTTTGATTTACTATTAAGAGTTAGGTCAGCATCAGACTTCAGTATTGTCTGTTTGATTTACTATAAAGTGTTAGGTCAGAGTCAGACTTCATAATTGTCTGTTTGATTTACTATAAAGTGTTAGGTCAGAGTCAGACTTCAGTATTATCTGTTTGATTTACTATAAAGTGTTATGTAAGAGTCAGACTTTAGTATTGTCTGTTTGATTTACTATAAAGTGTTAGGTATTGTATGTCTGGTCCTCTGTAAAGAGTTATGTCTGATCGACTATAAAGAGTTATGTCAGAGTTCCGTATAGTATCCAACAATGTGAGCTGTAATCCATGCTATACCTTATCTTTGTATGTGATGCCTGAAACCGGGAAATAATTACCGTAAATCAAAAAGCCATAACCAAGATAACAAGTAATATTTATGACGACCCCTTTGTTGATCCCTTAGGCCATTTTGACCGAGCGGAGTTTCAGAACGCGAATCCAGCGCGTCACTTCTTGCTGGAACTCCGAAGCAAAAACGTTAATCTATACAGTTAATTTCTGGTCATCTTTTACAAGTAGGTGTACTGTTTTTGTATATTTTATTGGTTCAATTTTATTCATTTTAACTATCTGTTATATCATTCTGAAATTTTGATTTGATAAATTTAAGTACACGTGTATAACTTGTAATATGTAAAACTTTATATATCATTGTATTTTGTCAGTATTGTGTGTATTATATGCCTTGTGGTATGTTTTAAACAAAAACATAGGTACTGTTCTTATTCCAATTTTCATATTTGAGTAATTATACAAGTTTTAGTAAATTAGCGCCATTTTGTCTACTTTGTTAATGCATTGTGTAGTTTACCGCTCAATCCAACATACGTTCTGTAATCGAAATAATACAGATGATACCAATTTTATCATAAAACTTTAACACGTCAGTGTAAAACATAATTTGAACATTTGAAAATTATTATTGCTCCGAACTACTCTGGATTTTTATTGTTATGTGTATATCGCTTTCCGGAAATCACTATATGCCACGTGTATGATTCTAAATTTACCCTGTACCATGCTTATTGTTTAAACTTCCGCCCAACATGAAATAATTCAAGAAAAAAATCAATCTAAATTGATTTTACCATTGATCAAGAATGAATCATGGTGTAAGTGTTTATACTATAAATGCACAACAACACATGTTAATTTGGTTACGTAACCATTATTCTACCTTTTATACACTTTTGTTGTTGTCAAGTACATGTGTACTAGCCCAGCTGTTTTGAGTTTTGCACAATAAAGCACAGGAACAAGCCTCTGCACTTGTCTTCATTTATTGTTTACAGGAACGGATAAATAAAAGTTTAAGTTTAATTATCATTTCATTATAACTGACCAATATTAATAGACTTCCATAAACTCAACACATTTAATTTAACTGAATTTATATTTTACATTCTATAAAATTAAACTATGTCTGTTTCTTCATTAATAGTGTACATCTCATTGTCAAGAGATCTCTCCATTGTAGTTAATTTCCCTCTTTTATATGTTAGTTTTATATGTATTGTTTGTTGGTAGTTATATGATGTTATGTGAACATTTAAGTTATAGGTTATTGTAATGTGGTCAATTTTAACCAAGTTTTGTACTTACTGTTTATTTGTACAAAGACTCATTATGTTTAATCTATTTTATGGCGGTCAACTTTTGATGGAGCATAGCCTCCGTTTGTATTTCCCTCTTTTATATTGTTTTATATGTATTTGTAGTTACAATGTTAGAACATTTCATTATGTTTAATTTCCAAGTTTTGTACTTATTGTTTATTTGTACAAAGACTCATTATGTTTAATCTATTTTATATGGCGTATTTTGTCATGTGACTTCTTGATGGAGCATAGCCTCCGTATTACCATCAAAATAAATCTAGGCAATATTATTACTTGGATATTTGTAAGTCCGGTTTTTAGTATTTTTAGTACTTTGATTATGAATCGGGTGTCACTATTCAAAAGTTAGTACTGCCAGCTTTTATCACTTTTATGTTGATGATAACAAATTCAATCGTTCAGTATCAACTACGCGGGTTTCATAATTTAGTTTCGTATGTGTTCAGTTCAGGTCCTGCTTTGATACACTCAAAGTTTTTATGATAACGATATCGCATGTCTGACATTACTTGCTGTGTTTTTATAGTCAAGTTTCTTATGTGTCAAAGTTCAGTTTTGCCTGTTGTACTTCTATAGTTAAGTTTCTATGTGTCAAAGGTTAGTGTTACCTGCTGTGCTTTTATTGTGAAGTTTCTTATGTGTCAAAGTTGTGCTTTTATTGTGAAGTTTCTTATGTGTCAAAGGTTAGTATTACCTGCTGTGCTTTTATTGTGAAGTTTCTTATGTGTCAAAGTTCAGTATTGACTGTTGTGCTTTTATTGTGAAGTTTCTTATGTGTCAAAGTTCAGTTTTGCCTGCTGTGCATTTATTGTGAAGTTTCTTATGTGTCAAAGGTTAAAGTTACCTGCTGTGCTTTTATTGTGAAGTTTCTTATGTGTCAAAGTTCGGTATTGACTGTTGTGCTTTTATTGTGAAGTTTCTACGTGTCAAAGGTTAGTGTTACCTGCTGTGCTTTTATTGTGAAGTTTCTTATGTGTCAAAGTTCAGTATTGCTTGTTGTGCTTCTACAGTTAAGTTTCCATGTGTCAAAGGTTAGTATTACCTGCTGTGCTTTTATAATTAACTTTCTTATGTGTCATAGTTCAGTATTGACTGTTGTGCTTTTATTGTGAAGTTTCTTATGTGTCAAAGTTCAGTATTGACTGTTGTGCTTCTATAGTTAAGTTTCTTATGTGTCAAAGTTCAGTATTGACTGTTGTGCTTCTATAGTTAAGTTTCTTATGTGTCAAAGTTCAGTATTGACTGTTGTGCTTCTATAGTTAAGTTTCTTATGTGTCAAAGTTCAGTATTGCTTGCATTGCTTTCATTTTTATTTTATTATATATCAAAGTTCAGTATTGTCTGTGGTGCTTTCACTATAATTTAGTTTCTTATATGTCAAAGTTCAGTACTGCCTGTCTTGCTTTCATTAATTAGTTTCTTAAGTGTCAGGAGTTCAGTATCGACTGCTTTTATTATTTACTTTATTGCCAGGAGTCATTAAATGATATAAAATATGTTTTACATTTTACTATTGTATGTAGCAATACCAGCATATGGAACCTTTGATCTTTAAAATAATGTTTATTTCTGTATAGCCTACTTTGCCACACTCCCACGCTTTAATGAAAGTGAATAACCATTAATAAAATATGAGGGAGCCGGATATTTCATATTACCTCAACAATAAGTATTGTCTTTTTCAAATACAGAAATTTAACATGTGGTTTGTAGTAATAAAAGCCAAAAATAGGGACTGTGGAAGACATTTAATGAAACAAATTATAAAAACATCAGCATTTAGTCCTGTATTATAATAGAATCATGTTTCACTGCCGTTTCTAAAAATAATGACAAAAGTAATTAATTATTTATATTTAGTGACTGTTCAATTGTCATTGTCATACATACACACGTGGCTAATTTTCAGAAAACGATTTTGAGCTATCATATTCATATTGGATACCTACACTTTATAACACATTTATTCAGAGATTTTAACCAGGATTTTGCATTCTGGATAGGTCATGTTTAAGATATTTTTTCGGTAAATTCTTCATGTGAGAAACCTAGCAATCATAACACAATCATTATTTATTAAACTTTTATTATATCTTTTATATGAGATTTTATTATATAGTAAATCATAAGGATGTATAAACTAACTTCAAGTTAAAATTTAGATTAAAGGTTTCTTTTATTTGTAATTCTTTCCATGTACTTGTGACATCTTTCCAAGGTTAGATTAACTAGACTTTTTATTCTTAAACTTAGATTTTCTGTGCCAAATTAAACCAAATCCCATAAGTACCCACATTCCATAAAAAAAATAAAAAGTGAGTCATTTGGTTCTTTCAATAGTTTTTGACAAGTTGGCATTCATAAACCCATGAATGCCAACTGAGAGCAGTTCAATTTTTTAAATGAACATTTTACAATATGACCTAACTGTTTCAAAGTAAATATGAAAACCCATCTGAACCCGGAGTCCTTTTATGTTTGATTGATTCTAATGCTAGAGACGCTTCCTCGAGAGAAATGAAAACGTCTACTATTTTTATTCAATATTTGCGAGTTCCTTACTTAGAATTTGAATTTTCTATTTACAGTTTTTCATAAAACGTTTCTGCTTCGTGTAATTAATATATATATATATATATATATATATATATATATATATATATATATATATATATATATATGATAAACATTAGACTAACACGAACCTGTGGAAATCCAGAGGTGGGAGCAGGTGCCAAGGAGTAGTAAGCTTCTCCTGTTGATCGGTCGAACCCGTCAAAGGTCAACTGTCATATTCAAATGAAACAAATGAGGAATAAATCCAGGTCACAATTGCTATAAACTACCTAGCAACTGCTGTCGAACAGGCAACTCTGCATTTCATATAGTGAAAGATAGTAATTGCAAACAAGGGCATTATACCGACGGTAAAATTTGCGGAATGTTGACATCAACCGCAAAACCCAATATCCCTTTGACAAAAACTTATTAGTAAGTAGTTTGTCTCTGTATATTAAACGTTCATATGTTGAACACAACCTGGCACAACAGATCATTTGTGAGATATAAAGAGCACATGCAGGTGATAGTGGGATATTACTATTTAAATGTGAAAAATTGACGATTGGAAAGCCGATAATTTTATCTATGAAATTTATAACAATATTGTAAAATTAATAATCTCTACGTTGTGTGCTATAACACGACCAAATTAATCTTTACGTTGTGTGTTATAACACCGTAAAATTGGTATTTAATTGGTCTCTATGTTTTTTGCTATATCACTGTAAAATTTGTCTCTATTTGGTGTGTTTTAACACACTACATTTTGTCTTTAAGTTGTGTGCTATAACACTAAAATTGGTCGCTATGTTATGTGCTTTATCACTGTAAAATTGGTCTCTATTTGGTGTGTTGTAATACGTAAATTGGACATTGTTTTGTGTGTTATAACATTGTAAAATTAGTCTTTGTGTTGTGTATTATAACACTGTAAAATTGGTCTTTATGTTGTGTGCTATAACACTGTAAAATTAGTCTTTATGTTGTGTGTTAAAATATTGTACATTTGTCTCTATGGTGTGTGCTATAAGGCTGTAAAATTAGTCTGTGTGTTATAACATTGTAAATTGATCTTTATTTTGTATGTTATAACACTGTAAATTGGTCTTTATGTTGTGTGCTATAAAACTGTAAATTTAGTCTTTATGTTGTGTGTTATATCACTGTAAATTGGTCTTTATGGTGTGTGTTATATCACTGTAAATTGGTCTCTATGTTGTGTGCTATATCACTGTAAATTGGTCTCTATGTTGTGTGCTATATCACTGTAAATTGATCTCTATGTTGTGTGCTATATCACTGTAAATTGGTCTCTATTTGGTGTGTTAATTTAGTCTTTATGTTGTGTGTTATAACACTAAAATGAATCTTTATGTTGTGTGCTATAACATTGTAAAATTAGTCCTTATGTTGTTTGCTATTACGCTGAAGAAGTAGTCTTTATGTTGTGTGTTATAACACTGTAAAAATGGTCATTATCTTGTGTGTTATAACACTGTAAATTAGTCTTTATGTTGTGTGCTATAACACTGTATAATTGGTCTCTATGTTGTTTGCTATATCACTGTAAAATTTGTCTCTATTTGGTGTGTTTTAACACACTACATTTTGTCTTTAAGTTGTGTGCTATAACAATATAAAATTAGCCTTTATGCTGTGTGTTATAACGCTGTAAAAGTAGTCTTCATGTTGTGAATTATAACAATGTAAATTGGTCTTTGTGTTGTTTGTTATAACAATGTAAATTGGTCTTTGTGTTGTGTGCTATAACATTATAAGATTAGTCTTTATGTTGTGTGTTATAACGCTGTAAAAGTAGTCTTTTTGTTGTGTGTTATAACAATGTAAATTGGTCTTTATGTTGTGTGCTATAAAACTGTACAATTAGTCTTTATGTTGTGTGCTATAAAACTGTAACATTGGTCTCTATTTCAAATACTATATCATTGTAAAATTGGTCTCTATTTTATGTGTTATAACACTGTAAATTGGTCTTTTTTGTGTGTTATAACACAGAATAAATAATCTTTATTTGGTGTTTTATAGCACTGTAAATTTAGTCTTTATGTTGTGTGCTATAACACTGTTACATTAATTTTTATTTTGTGTATTATAACAGTATAAAATTAGTCTTTATGTTATGTGCTATAAATCTGTAAAATTGGTCTCTATGTTGTGTGCTTTAACACTTTAAAATTGGTCTTTATTTTATATGTTATAACACAACCGCCAACGAAAAGGCAACTCAACATTTCACCCAGCGAAACAGAGTAATTGCAAATAAAACCGTAATATTATACCGACCGTATATTTGCGGAAAGTTGACACTAAACGCGGTCTTCAATATCCCTGTGTCAATGAATTGTTAGTAAGTAGTTTACCTCTATATGAAATCTTCATATGTTGTACACGCCCTGGCATATCGGATCATTTGTGAAATATAAACTCCGTATGCGGGTGACTGGGGATATTACTACTTAAATATGGAAAATTTACGATGGGAAAGCCGAAATCGTCGCGTTTGTTTTGTAGCTTAGTTGCTAATTTCCCGTCTGGTCTATATCAAGTGAAATATCTAAGTATGAAGCGTGTGTGCTTGATGCTGCGCCAAAATCGTATTTATAAGTAAGAATGTGATTTTGGCACACTTGAACTTGAAGCTTAGATTATTTGGGGAAAAATCAGGTTTAATTTCAATTTTGTAATTATGGCCTTTTTTAACAGTTAAACCTAGTTTCCCTCAGATAAGCCTAGTTTTTCTCCAGTTTAACCTAGTTTTTCTCAGTTACCCAGATAAGCTGGAGAAAAACTAGGTTTAACTGTGCCAAACTGTGTCATAAACATTGGTTAAACCTAATTTTTCTCACGGAAAACCTAGTGTAACCGAGAAAAACTTTGTTTAATTGTTTATTAATAACATTATTGAATAATAATGTGATTTTGGCTCAATTAAATCTATTTTTCTTGCAGTTAATTCAAATCTATACGCCAAAATCACAATAATGAGTTAAACGTTGTAAAACAAGGATTAACTGTGAGAAAAACTAGGTTTAACTTTAGAATATTAGGTTAAACTGAGAACAACTAGGTTTAACTGTGAGAAAAAATAGGTTTAACTGATTCATGTGATTTTGGCGTGACATAAATATTGTAATTCATCCTATGCATTATCTGTGTGACCCGTGTGACTGAAGTGGTGCACTGTGTATAAGTTGTATATGCAATCAAACCCGGAAATCTTGAAATCGAAGGGAATGAATTTTTCTTTCAAATAAACAGGGTTTTCAAAATAAAGATAATTTACCAGGAAATCAAAATCATTTCAAATAAAACAGGACTTAAATGTAGCAGGTTTTAAAATGCGTCGGTTTCACTGTATGTATATTTTTAAAAAAAAACCGTAATAAACTAGATCAAATTCAAGTTAAAATTTAAGTTGCAGGACGTCATTACCAAAATACAAAATGAAATTATTCTTTCGGAAATATATCTGTATTAGATTTGAACTCAACTGATGAAATTTTATTGAAAGAAACGGTCGTCTTGAGTATTTATTTTGGCCTCATTTGTAAAACTATATCTTTGGTATCGTTCATAATATTTGAGATAGGATCTACCTACCATACCACGAAGACAGTAGGCGGAGGAAAATTGGTGAACAAATGCACATCTCAAGCGGATATATCAAATATTCATAATATCGTTCATTAGAAAATCGATAACCACCTACTAAAGTATAATTCTGAAAATATAGAAATCTGATATTTAGCGAAATGTCAAAATATTAAACGAAATAATGATCGATTTTAACTGATACCAAATTTGGAATGAAACATGTGTTAGACAGCATCCAAAAGTATGAAATTAAAAAATATCATCAGTGAATGGAAAGAAAGGATTATAAACTTTAGAAATTCACAATGAAATACACCATCGAACGTTCTAAAAGGAATATGACCAAAATCTTATAATACGTTATAAATTAGTATCAGCTAAATGTATGTCTGTAGCTTTCCTTCGGAATATTGTACTAAATATCACTTCTAATTAAATATTGATATGACGTAATAACAAAAGTATCATCATTGTAACGTGGGTACCAATGTATAAAAATTATTTTTTTTATTCGAATGATCTACGCGATGCTTCTTTCGTGCGTAAAAAAAAATCAATGAGGTGTCATGTTCCTTCAAGAACCTTTCATCGAAATCTTTTCTTTACATGGCTGCACGTTATTGCATTCCATAATTTTAAATAGTATTAATAAGAAAATCAAAATGATGAACGTTTAGCACCTGTCTATTTAGAATATTTAAATTTTGTCACAGGGAAAACATTCTAACACTCTGACATCCCTCTTGTACTGTCTTACCTATGACAAGATGTAACAATGCAAATTTCGTGTGAATAACTTTAACTGCTCTCTCTCTTTCTCTCTCTCTTTCTCTCTCTCTCTCTCTCTCTCTCTCTCTCTCTCTCTCTCTCTCGTAAATTGCATAGCTGATATTATAAAATAACACATATAGAAATCGTTCAAATTTAAATTAAAAACGGTTAAATGAGCGCAGGCATGAAAGCACTGCTAATTCACCTTATCTGAAATCCATGTGCGATTTACATGAGGTGAACTTGGAATTTCAAAACAAAATCTTGGTATTACTCTGTTTTTGAAAGTTACTTTATTAGGCACAGACTGTATTTGTGTGCCATTGTTTTAACTGTAACTTTTAAAGCAGCAATCTCCGTTAAAATGTCACACTGGTATTATTGTTTTTCGAATGTTAGAACGTATACATGCAATATCAAATGACAATTTTATGTATAGACATACGTATACAGATACCCTGAAATTAAATATCACAAGAAATTAAATGCCTTGTGAAATTTGAAAACAAGCAAATTACATGAAATTACATGTCTTCTTTTTGTTTTGGAAACTAATGACTAATTTCAAACGATAGACGGATACGAAAACAATTTTTTGAATTAATCAAGCGCCAAGACATCATTTTCTAGCTTTCAGACAAAAAATAACACCTGCTTATGTTCTAATGGTATTCCAACCTACACTCAACAATTTTCAGTTTTATTGTGGCGGCCGGTTTTTAATTGTTGCAGAGAGGAACCCGGTTACAATGTATCCGGGAAGAGATAAACAAGTCATCCACAAGTAGACTGGTAAATTTTCACCCAAAATCAGTTTAGGCTCTAACCACTACAATGTCTTGAGGAGCCCCGGTGTGCTTTTCCGGAAATATTCTTTAATTTCCCAAACCAAGAGAGACAATTATGTAGCTTCAATACATTAAAACTTCGTAATAATCTAATGTATGTGATTTTACTCAACCTGGAATGAATTTTAAACAGTAACTTTCCCATGTTCTCAAAGGTGTGTGTGTGTGTGTGTGTGTGTGTGTGTGTGTGTGTGTGTGTGTGTGTGTGTGTGTGTGTGTGTGTGTGTGTGTGTGTGTGTGTGTGTGTGTGTGTGTGTAATAGGTGCTAAGAAGACATGAACGGTATTCATGATTTATCAGAAGCTGCTTTCGGCATCTTACTACCGATTACACAAAATTACTTTCGGAGGCAATGCAAAATACAAAGGATGTGGGTTGATTTTTGAAATTTTCACAATTAGATTTGATGGTAAACATACGAAATATCAGGATCATACGTCTTGTTTCAGGGTCATTTCTCAGAACTATTGTAACAAACACATTTTAATTTATGATAGTTTCTTACTAGCTTTATGTTCGCTATAAACGAACTTACGATCATTTCCTTACAACTTTGTGTTGGTTTTTAACAATTTACAATCATTTCTTTCTAGCTTTATGTTCGCTACAAACAAATTTATGTTCATTTCGTTACTGCTTTGTGTTGGTTATAAACAAACTTAAGATCATTTTTATTGCTTAGTAGTAGGAGCATTTCCTTACAGTTGTTCGTTGGTTATTAACCGTCTACGCTAATGTTATATATTTTTTCGTTATAAACAAACTTACAATCATCTCCGTATATCATTTTGTTGGTTATTAACAATCTACGATCATTTCATTTTAGTTTTTGTTCGTTATAAACAAACCTACGCTCATTTCCTTACAGCTATGTGTTCGTTAACAACAACTATCTTTTACACATATTTTACACATTTCGCAGTTTTTATGTTCGTTATAACAATATTCACGGCCGCTTCATTGCGGCTTTATTGTTCGTTATTGACAATGCAGTTTCTTGTTTTTATTAACAGTCTACCATGCTTTCTTTATAGTGTTTTGTTCAAATCAAACTTACAGTTATTTGCAGTTTTTATGTTCGGTATTAACAGCTTACAATTATTTCTCTATAGCTTTTTGTTCGTTCTTGAAATCTACGGTGATTAAAATTTTCTTTATATCTCGTTATAAACCATTACAGGTATATCTATTCGTATTTTGTTGCGAATTTGTTGTAAAACCAAGCTTTATTGAAACAAGCAGAACAATCGATACAGATTTATTCAAATAAAGACAACACATCTATAGTTGTTGTAACTATATATCATTATTTTTATCGTTGCTAATTTGTTAACACATTCCGGGGCAAATGTATATCCTGAAAAGGTGTTCCTTTAATACAGTTTTAATTATTGATCTTCATATGAGTAACTAGATATATTCTCTAGTAATATTTCAATGTTACCATTTAATATCTGTCAACCGTACGGTAGTTATTCACATATTAAATCTTGCTATTTATCAACTCCAATAACCTTTTAAATCGAAGAACGAAAGACACCTTTTCAAATAGATTTAATTTATTCGAAACTTATTATGTAAAATAATTCAATTGCAAAAGAACAAGACACACCGTTTGACTTTCTGATTTATTGTCAACAGAAAATATGATATTTTCACCTTCTGGGATAAAATTATCGGCTTACTTTTTCTTTGATTAATGATTAAATTATGCAGTTATCTGATGTTTCTGACGTAAATATTACTGCGTTGGTCTCAGAATGAAAAGCAACTTTTAAACATGCCAGTGACAAAACATTAAATTAGAGACAGCACCTTTCATTTTTAACAACCCTTGTTCTTGACTTTAACTTTCTCTCTGAAATAAATCGCATCATGCAAGGTGTAATATGATATTAAGTGTGAATATATTACGATAATACTGGTAAAAGCGCAACACTTAATGTATGCATGTATACATACGAATTCAAAAGAAAATAAAAGTAAATATCGCGCAAAAGCATTATAAAAGCCTTCAATTTATTATCTGAATAAAAGATATAAAAAAATCGAATTGTCTTGATACCAATTTTGACATGGAGAAATCAAAGAAGTTACATAACCTAGAATCTTAAAGAATTTTACATTAAGTATCGGGATCAGCTTTGTATAACTAAAGAATATTTCTTTTCTTTGGAGATAACTAATTCGTTCAAATTACAGATATCTCAATGGAATGATATAAACCTGATGTCCTCTAGATCACTGTTATAGGCAGTCATAACTACACACATACAAACAACCTTGCTCATATCTATCCATTAACATTAGTAAAGCGATAATATCGTTGTGACACTATAACTGATATTTTTGTATAAATACAGTGTTATTGCAGTTTGTAGCATTTTTGTCTGCGTACGACCAATTGTCTATAGTTTAAATTTGAACGTTTTATATTCATTATGTGACAAGTTCTGCTTGAATGTATACTTATATTACTTAAAATAAATGAATTTACAGTTTTAAAAAATGTATTCAATGTTTGTTTACTTATTTTAAGCAAAATATTTATTAACAAATATGGAGTTTGGTTTTGAAGCTGGTACGACAATTTGGAAAAATGACGGTAGAGGCAAAAAGGTCGAGAAAACAAGTTTAACTATTTAAATGAGTAATACTGTTCAGACTATTATAAAAATCTGATAATGGAAAATCATATAACCGACAAATTAAATAAAATTGAATCTAACACGCCAGGTTAAATAGCTTAAATATAATTAATAAAATAGGATGAAATTTAAATGATAAATGTTAGATTGTCGATGTATAAAACGCCGTTTCTTGAGCATGATGTTTTCAATTTACGTATTATATACTATCTAAATGAGTTTTTGAATAGATTACATTTTTCAAAATCAATGTTATAAATCTTTTTGCTGTTATCGTCTTTTTCGTTTTGTTTGTTCGTTTATTGTTGTTTAATGCCCACTAATGAATCTTTCATTCATATGTAGACGTCACCATATGCCGGTAAAGGACTTCAAATTTTGGCCTATGCTCGGCACTTACGGCGATTAAGTAGTAAGGATTCTTTAGCGTGCCGACACCTATTGTGACACGGGACCTCGGTTTTTACTGTCGCATCCGAAGGACAGGGAACCAACTTGCCGTCGGCTGGACTCGAACTCACGACCTCACGATCAAGAGTCGAGCGTGCTACTGACTGAGCCATGCCGCGACGTCTTTTTCGTAACTGATTAAAATGATTATTTATTTCTATGAAATAGAATATGATCGTCTTGGGCATTATAACTTTAGTATTATGTTTATAATATTCATAATATCTTGTATAGGATTTGAGTTATATAAATCATTTAAGATATCTTATGATATATATTACAATATAGAAATTTTCAGTTACCAAAGCATAAATTATTAGGATGTTCAGTATATAGGTGCAAATCTGTTAAAAAAAATTAAAAAACACTGACCTGACAATCAAGAAGTAGGATCAGATACCATGAAGGAGTAAGCATCCCCTGTCGACCGTTCACACCCGCCGTGAGTCCACAGTTAAATCTAATGAAATACTGTGAGGAACGAATCGTCACAATTGGTACAGACGTCTTAACAACCGCCATCGAACAGGTAACTCAACATTTCACTTAGTGAAATGGTAATCGCAAAAATTACGGTACAATTGCTTTTATTAATGTCTAATCACCTCTGGTTCGAATCCCGCTAGGGTCATTTCGAATTAAGTGGGGAAGTTTGCCAGTTTTCTTGCGGAAGGTCGGTGGTCTTTACCCGGGTAACCGGGGTTTCTCCTCCACCAATAAAAACTGGACGCCATCATATGACTGAAAGATTGCTGAGTATGGCGTAAAACAAAAAATCAAATCAAATCAAATTAATGTATAATTGAAGTTCTTTATCTAAAACAAAAATCATAGATACTAAAGTCTTAATCTTCAGGATATCCAAGATACAATATACAAATCTGGTGAATAGTGGACAAACACCGACCCCTAGAAATCTAGATTTGGGATCAGGTACCATGGAACAGTAAACACCCCCTTTGTCTGGCAACACCCGCCGCGTGTCCACAGTCAAATTCAAGAGAGGTAAGCGCGCTATAAATCATCGTCACAACTGGTACAGACGACCCAACAGCCGCTATCGAACATATAATGAAACAGAGTAATCGCAAATAATGTCATTATACCGACCGTAAAACTTGCGGAACGTTGACATCAAACGCGATCTTAGATATCCCTGTGACAATAACTTGCCAGTAAGTAGTTGACCTTTGTATATGAAATGTTCATATGTTAAACACGCCAGGGATGTCCGATCATTTATGATATATAGACACCGTATGCAGGCGATAGCGCGATAATACCACTTAAATGTGGAAAATTGACACGTTTTGTCTAGTAACATTCATGAACATCGTCTTCAGTCGACTTAAAACTGAGATACTGAGGCGAAGTAGGCGTGACATGATAATAAGGATTTATGTGCATTGGCATTGCATAGTACACATAAGCTGTATTAAATATCTCCATGTAAAAACCATTGGCGGGACGTAATACAAATTTGAAATAAAAATATATTTACGCTCATAATTAAATCTTGTCAAACGCAAGAGTCTTTCTCTTTATTTGCCGAGAAAAAAAGTTAATCGGTGACTTGTTGGTGATTATTCATTTTTAATTTTTAATATCTATTTTATATTTCAATATTTAGATGTAGTAGACACTTAAAATGTATACAAGAAAATTAAGATATAAGCGACGGGTCTAAATCGAAAATGGATTGAGCCTGTATTCAAATTGTTTAATTATGTAAATGGGATGATTTAGTTTTACTAATTGGGCAAATCTTACAGATTACCTCTCGTGTTTGGTGACACAATTTAGTATCAGATATCCGATAATATCATCAACAGACCTTTCAAGAAGTAAAACGAATGTGTGAACCTTGATCACCGTCAAATAGGTATATATACATATCATTAAGATTTATATCATCCACATTTTTGTGAAACCCTTGAAATTTGATCTTTACTTCAGGTATAGCTATGTTTTATCTGCTTTTGATAAATTCTGCTGTTATCAAACTTTTTCTGATTTTTGATCGTCTTTTGCATGTTATTATCTTCAGGTGAACGTTAAACCGTAAAGTACAGAAATTGGACTTTAAAGAGACGCTGAGGTATTGAGATGCGTTACAGATAAGTAACAGTTTCAGTATTCAGTTAAAAAACATGGAAATTTGGATTCATGTTTGTATCGACTGTCCTCAACCTTCACGTTTCGTCTACAACATAAAGGTTACACCAGTATGTCAGTACATAGATTACATACTTACACACAGGTTAAAGTGACTAAGGTGGCAATGAAAAACATGTATATCTGATTTTATATGCTTCACTTTAAAAACATTTTAAGTGTTAAATTACTCTCAAGTTATCAATTTACTCTATTGTACACGAAATGCACAAAAATGTACAGTACAAAACAAAAATAAAACTTTCGATATCAAACGTATTTCTGAATGGAAATTTATAACTGAATTCGTTTATCACAACCAAAACCGGAAAATTGATCTGATACTTAAAAGTAGAAACGTTTAACAACAAAATAGCTACTAGTAATAAATAAATTGATGATGATGATGATGATGATGATGATGATGTTAAAAGAAAGGCGAGCAAATTGATGGATAGGTATTCTATGAAAACAAATTTATAAGCAAATAACACACAATTATTAATTTGTTGGCATTTTCAAAAGTTCATTTTAATTGATTTAAACACCAACAGAGAATTAACATTTCAACCATTTCGACCATTTCATATATGTTGTGAAAATATTGGCGATTAATTGTTGCTAAAATGCTATCAAATTTTGCACTAATATTTCTCAAATTTTGGGTCGATATCATGATATTGCACGCTAATGTCATGTTTCATAATATGAAACATTTAATATTTCAACAATCACTATGGTTATTAAACTACCTTCCCATCGTGAATTATATTGTTTGTTTGAATTTAGATTTGACTGAAGATTTGTAACGGATGTGACCAGTGGACGAGTTGTTCTTATTCCCAAGGACACGTGATCCCACCTCTGGTATTTCTTCGTTGTCCATCATTCATCGTTTTCTACATTGAGTTGATGATTTCGATACAGTTATTTTTGTTGTCTTTACTTCATGGTTGTCTGGAAAACAATAAAAATTTTGTTTTCTTTTGATTATATTGTCTATTATCGTGAAAGTTTGAATAAGAAGTTTTATAGTGAAAATAGTTCCGTCATCCAGTATTACTTTCATTTAACACTGCATTCATGATCGTATCTCAGATGGTCAATATTCCGTGTGTAAGTACCGTAATCATATACTGGTTGAGTTTGTATTGTCTATGCGTATGAATTACCATTAAAAAATTATATTACTTTCTTTATGATTTCTATGCTCTTTTTTATCAATCCATTATTTCGTGATTAAAATGTTCCTAAATTTAGTGTCGTAGTAACTAAGTATAGAGCCACCCTATTTAATACATTACATGCCGAAATAACAAGCAAACAACTTTATTTTACATTAATGCTAATTTCAGCCATAACAGTAAGGGTAAATAATGTATGAGATTTTTATCGGGATGTGACAAGACAACAAACCGGAATATGAAAACATATAAAAGTACAAGATTCTAAAATCTGTGGGAGATTGCTGAAATTTGAGAACTACACTAACAAACACTCTTATCAATCATGTAACATCGAAATTTAAATAATTTATACCAAAAAGATATGTATCTTAATGTTAGTCTATATGTTTTAACTAAATGTAGATTTTAATCTTGGATAATATGTTTGTATTATCACGCCAAAAATGTTACAGCTGATGTAGATTCACAACTTAGGATACAAATTGGTTTATTTCCTTCTTGTTTTGCATAAATATCACCTTTGTACAACAAGATAGGATCTAAACAGAAGAAAAGAGAGAGAGAGAGAGAGAGAGAGAGAGAGAGAGAGAGAGAGAGAGAGAGAGATATGTAATGTTGTAATACCTTTTGCTCAATCCCTTTTCATGAATTAATTGTTTAAATTAAAACTAGATCACTTAACATGCAACTGATTTTTCTTCTTTTTTTGTGATATCATATTATATTAATTATATAAATACTAAAGTATTATTTAAAGGGCGTAAACAACGTACAAACAGCGTACAAACATGGCCAGCCTTTGTAAATACGAATAACATACGATAGTACGGATTACATCATTGATTCTTAGTGAGTGCAACACAACAGTTTCATAATTCTATTGATACAAGTAATATTATTTACGTCTATGTGAGTAATCAAAATCTTTTCATTTTATACCAATACGATTTGTTTTTCAATTTTAAACAAAGAATATCAAAAAGATATGTAAATGCTCCTATCGTATAACTAGCATTCACTAATTTTTTTTCTCATGAACAGAGACATTTTACATGCATATACTGAAGAGGATAAGAAATGCAAGTTAATTATGTGAAGTGATCTAATTTTATTATTTATTGAAATGTTGTTTTTTTAAATAGATTTATGTAAGTATATAAAACATATGTAATCAATATGTTACAAAAATCTCATTAAACTTGACAGATAATTCATGAGTAATTGAGGCACATTTGACGGTACCCCAATATCGCAATGTGAAATTTCTTCCAGTTTTGGGATGGATGTGGTGATTACGATTGCCTACCGTAATAGCTGTTTCAAGGACAGTAACGTGGGTATAACACGGGTACGCAAGACGAATAACCATGTCATGACGTGTCGTCGTTATGCATTCACGTCCCCGTCGCGTTCAGTTGACAACCATTCCAGGTTTTCATAGACGACAGTGAAGACGATATTTTGTAGTAACTTTCCAACCGAACTGCAAACTGTTGCTACCTTTAATTGACATTAGCAATAGCCTGAGCCCTCTTAACTTTCGTCAGCTGTACCATGTTTGCCAAAAAATGAATAAAAAAATAATGATGATAAAAAAATCAAACTGAAAATAGTAGAAAGTGCACTGTATATAATATATGCAGTATTCACGATTGAGCAATTTTAGACAATGATTGAGTACATAGTGACCAAGATGCTCGTCTGATCGTTTTTTTTATAACTTCATGAGGTTTTCACGCAGTTAAATAACTTGAGCATATTATGTTACCATGCACTACTTTTCCTCTTTAGTATAGTATGTCTATATGCGTAATCATTCCAAAAACAAAAAAATTTCTAGGTTTAAACCAAAATACAGCATTTCAAAGAAGAATGATGATATAATTTTTAAACTATATTTGCGACTCTTGTATGAATATAAACATTAACTACAGCAGGGTTAACGTTTTATTTTTCTCTGTATATTTGATTTCAATTCAAAGTTTAAGATTACAATCATTTCCTATTCAAATCCAAAACAAGTTTTACTATATAGCATTAATTTCCAAAATTTCTGTGTTAATTTTTGAATTTCAATTATAGAAGTGACGATTTTTGCTGGGAACAAAAATATAATGTCTCTTTTTAATATGCGTAAATATAGAAGTGGTATAAAACATTAAATTTTTCTGTAAAGATTGCTAAACTTTGAAAAAAGAAAATTTGAACATTATGACCAAAAACATAATGGGAATAAGATTTCGAATTTATCGTATATATTCTGGTAAAACATAACCCTCTTACTAGGCAAAACGGCAAAGTGTTGAATTCGACTTTCCTATCGTCAATTTCCCCCATTAAAGGAGTATCCCTTTATCGCCTGTGTATGTTTTTTGTATATGTCTTCCAAATGATCCGATATACCAACGCTTGCTATACATACTGTCATTTCATATACATAGTTAAACTACTCATTGATAAGTTGTTGTCACAAGGAGGTTAGGAATATAAAGTCAACATTTAGCAAATTTTACGGTCGTTATAATGACTTTGTTTGAAATTGTCATATTTAACTCATTAAATATAAACATCTCATATACCAAAGTATAAATCCTTAGGATGTCTAGGACACAGATACAAATCCGGCAAAAATGGACAAACACGGGCCTCTGGAAACCAAGAGGTTGGATCAGGTGCCATGGAGTATTTATTCCTCAGTTGTGTATATCTGATTTTTTGACTCGCAGTGGTGTGATGGGTCGTCAAGGGATGTTTGTTCTCCATGGCATTCTATATTTTATATAAACAAATGAGAATTCATATGAAATATATTGACGAAAATATTTGCTAATTTTGTGACCATAAGGGGTAACCGACTATGGAGTCAAGTGATTAACACTTCGTATTTACTGATCAAAATTCGGCACTATTCAAATAAATACGAATATCCGATACATTGGAATACATTTACTGACGAATCGTTTTATATTTGTTTCATTTTCGTTTTGTTTTATTCTATATATTAATAGGAGCTACTCGAGGATTTGTTGCAGTAAGAAGATTAACAGTAAGGATATTTTACTAGAGGAATCATACACTGGATTAGTGTATTGTTTCTATTTCAGCATCGTCTTACAACTGTATTAATATTTTCTTATCATACGTTTTGTATTTCATGTTATTGTAAATAATTCTGGAGAGTCTGTAATTTGCTTATTAATTATACCAGGTTATCGTTCGTCATGTGATTTTGTTTCGTTTTTTAAAAAATGATGGCGTGTTAGTAATATACACAATTAATACGCTTCTTGAAGATTCCCATACACTGATTGAAGTTGATTAGTCTTTTATAAGCAGTCAGATAGATAGCATATATTATCATAAAAGTAGATCAAATCGCATTTACAATGGTTCTACTGGTTATGAATAGAGACATTTTGGGCAATGGTGTAATTAAAAACATAAACCAAAAACTTCAAACAGCTCAAAAGCAAAGGAAATGTAAGACAAGTCAATATTTTACATAAGGAGAATTGTTAGGCGTTATCTTACTGACAGTAATGTTCAAATTGTATGGCCTTTTGAATGGGAAATTTATACAGTAAATATTAAATCAAAGGAAAAACGTAAAGTGTGTCACAACATTTAATTTTCCGTGCACTACTAGAAACAACTGATTCCATATGCTTATACTTGTGTCAATAAGGAATGCAATGTACCCTGTCACTACAAATGTACGATAATATATGATAGATAAGTCTGAAAAATACCACCATTACATAGTAAACAATATTTAAAACATTATAACATATAGGAAAACAGATAAAACTACATTCTGAAGTTAATAAGAGATCAGTTGTTCTATTATTAAAACTAGAGGGCCCATTTGACCAAAAACACCATAAAAAATGCGAAAAGGAGATCACGAAAACACACAAGAAAAGTTTCATTCTATTTTATCTTATCCAGATTGATGTGGGCATTTGCTCTAAAGAAGGATTATGCCAAAGCGGTCTCCTCTATGAGCTACTTTGTCCGACCTTAGCTCTAGCCTGGACACACTTAGTAGAAAAACAGTAAGTAAAAAGTTAGGGAACAATGAGTATTTATTTCCTAAAACATTATCAACTGGATATTTTAAAGATTTTAAAAATATGAAAAATCTCAGATACCAAAGTATAAATCAATAGAATGTCCAGGACATAGATAAAAATCCGGTAAAAATGGACAAACACGGAGCTCTGGAAACCAAGAAGTGGGATCAGGTGCCATGAAGGAGTAAGCATCCCCTGTCGACCGGTCACACCCACCGTGAGTCCAATGAAATACGTGTGGAGTGTATCCTCGTCACAATTGGTACAGACGTCTCAACAACCGCCAACGAAAAGACAACTCAATATTTCACTTAGTGAAACAGAGTAGTCGCAAACAAGACTATTATACCGACCATAAAATTTGCGGAACGTTGACATTAAATGCGGTTTTCGATATCCCTGTGTCAATAATTTGTCAGTGAGTAGTTTACCTTTGTATATGAAATCTTCATATGCTGTACACGCCCTGGCATATCGGATTATTTGTGAAATATAAACTCCATATGTGGGTGACTGAGGGATATTACTACTTAAATGTGGAAAATTTACGATGGGAAAGCCGAAATCGTCGCGTTTATCGTATAGCTTAGTTGCTAATTTCCCATCTATGTTTATATTAAGTAAAATGTCTAAGTATGAAGCGTGTGTGCTTGATTCTGTTGTATCTTTAATTTCTAGTTCGCTGGGATATATCGCATTGACATATGTATGAAAATTGTCATTATTAATTGACAAAACGTCGTCGATATATCTAAATGTCAAATTAAAGGACACTGCTAACTTTTTTTTCTTTTGATTCAGCAGTTTTTGAATGAAGCCTGCTTCGTATGAATAAAGGAACAGGTCGGCCAATAAAGGAGCACAATTGGTTCCCATAGGAATACCGACCGATATATCAACTTCAGTATATTTATGTGTAGAATCAGAGTGGTGTTTGACGAAAGAAGTATCCTGATAGCCAATCACTAGATATTTAAATTTTCGGGTACCACCTTTAGTGAAAAAACAGTTATCTATGATGCTGAAAAGTCTTTTGTGTGTGGAATAGTAGTGTAAAGAGTAGAGAAGTCATAAGTTTTGATACTGTGAATTCGAGAAAAATTGTTTGCCTTCAAATTTTCTAAAAGCTGTTTAGAATTTTTAAGTATCCACATCTGATTTACATCGCTTCTGGAATAAGCAACTGTCCAGTATTGTTGAAGTTTCTCCTTAACGGCTGTCAATATCTTGGTAAGGAATAAAGATAAAGGTTTGGTAGAACTTTTGCTGGATCCTGCTATGTATCTTTGCTTATATGTGGTTTTATGAAGTTTAGGTATCCAGTATAAATGTGGTAGCTCGAAATCGGTATCCGTTGAGGGTATATCAAATGAGCGTAATACGGACACGTGATTTTGAAGGATCTCGTCCTTTGAAAGCGAGCTACGTGTTTATGTAGGATTTCCAGAATTCGTTTTAAACCCAAGTTCTTCTAATAAACAATTATAGTAATGTGTCTTACAAATAAAAACTATATTATTTGAGGCTTTGTCTGCTGATACCAGTACATATTGGTCATGTAATCTATCCAGTTCAGTTACTACTTCTGGATCATTAAATACAGAGGGATAACGTGTTTTCATAGTCCCTTTAAGTTTTAGTCACACGAGATTTTATCAACCATCGTATGGCTTTCAGCCATTCAGACAAAGTGTCTGGTTCTACGTCTTCATGTTTCGCCCATCGTCTGGCATAATCTTCGACAGAATCCATAACTAAACTGAAATTCTGACGCCAATTAAAGGAACGCGCTTCCGGTATTTAGGGCCCCTTAAAATAAGATTTTTGAAGCTTTCATTTTCAACAATAGAAACGTCGCCGGTAATGACATGCCCGATAGTATTGTATTTGAAAGGGGATGAAGCACATGAACATGGACAGTGTTGTGTAGAAGATGGTTGATGTCTAGGCACTGCAAAACTGTTTGTAATTGAATACCTTGGATGCGATATATGATATAAAAAGGTACTAGGATTAACTTGAACATATTTGCTATTTACTGAATGTTAACTGGCATGAGGCAGAATGAACCTAGTATTACTCAGAGAGGAGGTGTAGCCTACTCTGCCTCATGCCAGTTAACTTTCAGTAAAAAGCAAATCTGTAAAAGTTATAACCTAATCATAAACATTTGCAAAAACACTGACAGGATAAATAGTAGATCAAATAAGGTTTTATTCTATTTTCGAAAAAACCGTAACAAATAGGTATCAGCTGTTAAGGGTGTATGAAAACATCGGCCTAGCAACCGACGATGGTAGTGTGAAGGACAGACACGACAGGCTCACTTAAAAAAATAAAATCTTTGATTTTTCGAATTAAAAATAAAATGTATAATAAAGGCATACTAATTAATACATAATCAAAACAACTGACATACTACCCCATTAACCTGTTAATATGTGTTGTTTAAAATGTGACGCAATCTGACTGATTTGTCAACATGGGATGTTGATTTCTTTTGCTTATCAAAACATTACAATCAATGTCGGGGATAGATCCGTATCGGAGGTTTGTCTTTTATAATAGAGAATTCAGTGATTTATTTACTTACTTGTACACAATAATTATTTTTCATTTCTGAATGATCTAGTATAGGCAATGGCCAAAAACGAGCCCTAGGCCTGTGCTTCGGTAGACCTTATCCGTCATAAAAATATCATGATTGCGAGTTAATGTTTGAATTAAACAATTTGTGATACTATTATTAATATTATAAAAACGTGAACATAAAGCGTAATGGTTAATATATGTTTTCGCTCGACAGGCTGACTGTATCGTCTTGGTATCTATTTCACGCACATCAATAAACTCGCACCTTGGTTTCCTATTCGTCGTATTTACACAGAAACCAGTGACGTCACGACTCCCGGAAAGTTTCGGATTGGCAGTCTGCTTACAATCGATTAAATTACGAAAATGATGAGAAGAAACGATTTACCAGTAAGTTTTTTTAAACGTAGATTAGATATGTCGTGTTTATCATTTACGTGATGATTTTTTTTCACTGGGGAAAACATGTCTTCTGCAAACTTATTGTCATGTGACAAATAGTTCTGTCTATTGAAGATCAAAAGTGCAATATTTTTATTACTTATTTATCGATGATACAATATGATTTTCATCTATAATAATATGACACAGCGTTTTAAAAGGGGTCTAATAATGAAAAACACTTATTTTGCAAAATAATCAATTACTGCATGAAGTTAAAAATAATGTAATTTTTGTAGTAGATGTCTTGTTTTTCACTTTATTAATGTAGAGATGATTTATTTTATTTTGCATAAAAATGAAGTAAATATTGCTTATAATCATAATTGGTAAAAATGAAATATATTAAAGCATCTTCAGAATTTTATTTATTTATTTTTTAGAAAAACAAGTCCTGTGCTGCAGTCTCGGATAAGGACAAGTTATCGTGCCTACTCGCCAACAGCCATGGCTAATGTATACATGGCAGTAACTGACGAAGGCAAGTCTATCGCCAACAGCCATGACTTATGTAATCTTGGCAGTAACTGAAGAAGGCAAGTCTATCGCCAACAACCATGGCTAAGGTATACTTGGCAGAAACTGACGAAGGCAAGTCTATCGCCAACAGCCATGACTAATGCATACTTGGTAGTAACTGACGAAGGCAAGTCTATCGCCAACAGCCATGGCTAATGTATACTTGGCAGTAACTGACGAAGGCAAGTCTATCGCCAACAGCCATGGCTAATGTATACTTGGCAGTAACTGACGAAGGCAAGTCTTTCGCCAACAGCCATGACTATTGCATAATGATCTGGCATTCCTCAGGCAAAGCTACGTGACAAATTATGTCGACGTGTTGATATTGAATCTGAAATCTGGTAAGGATCCTATCTTTACACTGGAAGATAAAGCACGGTCTGTCCCTCGTATCCAGTTTTGGGTATGTATATAGCAGAGCTGACGTGGTAGACCTGGTTAGTAGCTATGCTGTGAGCTGTGATAAGAGAGATCCCTATCGTCCTTTGTCACTTATGTGGTTTCAAAGATTCATGACAAGGTGACCAGAACTCAAAGTTTAAGAGCCAAGAGGACTGGATCTACAGCAGGCAAAAGCTACTTCAGAGGAAGCTGTTGCAACTTAATTTGTTGAACTGCAAATGCACATTGAAAACCATAAAACTCGGAATATAAACAGTCTTCAAACCCAATGGTTATCTAAAAGTAGTCAGTGTGACAGCTACTGATACCCAATACTCTTCATGCACGAAAATAATAAATCCCTTGATTCAATATTATTTTGTTATATTCTCCAAAGGATGTAATTTTTAAAAAATATATATACGTTAGACACATAATGTTTTATATTGAAGGACATAATTCAATGAATGCACATTATTTTTTTAAAGGAAAATACATGTATGAACACGTCTAACTTGTCACACACTTAATTCATGCAGACTGGTAAATAAGGGATCATCTCACAATTGCAAGTCTACATGAGTTTAAAGTTAACATATATGTTTGTTTTATGTTGTTTTACATCCAGCGTGTCAAAAATACTTGGACCACCAATAACATGAAATTATTTCAGTCACATAGTTTTGTGCATTATATTAAAAATGATGATTTTTTTTTCAGTTAATAAAAAGTAATATTAATTATGATACAATCCCATGTCAGTCTTACTGTCATATATCCCGTTTTTCTGATTTTCATACGACCTACTTATGCACAAATCAGAAAAAAAATAGTTGCTGTTATATCAACAGTGCAATTGCCCACACGAACCATACACATTTTATATTGCAGTAAATAAGTGAAATTTTTGTTAGCCAACCAAAAATTTGAATATTGACAATTCATTTGTATGGTAATTTTGAAAAAAATGCTGTAAATTTCAATTTGATGATTAAGTTTAATTTCAGAAATTTAACAAAACGGCACTTCCAATGGAGAACGAACGGACTATATGTTGATAATCATAAGTATGAGGTTGTTTTATTTGTAAAAATATTCATTGTGCGTGAAATCTTAGGTGAGGTGCGCGAAAAATGATGCCTCTAGGATATGCATATTTGTAAGCAGTGCTGTTGAAAGTAGTTCCGTCTGCTTTGTAAGGTTAAGGGGCTCGTGACGTAGTAATGCCAGTTATACGGGAGCAAAGTGGGTTACACAAATCTAACTTTCTTTGCATCAGCCAATCAGCGAGCAGTATTTATGCAATATCAAATTATACCTTTTTTATAATCATAATATTGCATACGGATACAATGTTTTATATTTTGAACCTAGTTCTGGGAAAATATATTTTGTACGCAATATAGATAATGCCAATTTTGATTGATTGATTGATTATTCAGTATGCCTATGCAAATGACATTGATTGCTTTTTAAGTTTATTTTTAGTAGTAAAACAGGAATACATTCTCCAAATATTATCTATTTAGTCCTATCTTCAGCCACAGTTACAAGTAAACATGTTAAGAACCGAACAAGTGTTAAATTAATGAATCAACAAAAACTGATATCTTATGAACATCTTGTTACTGTTTTTTTTACAAATACTCTCCAGCATTTATCTGCAGTGAAATACAAAACACCTACAGTGTAACAGGCCTAGTGTTCCAGTTAGGGCTTTAGAGGACATGGTTTCGTTAGAAGAAGGTCCCATTGAAAGAGTACTGGGATCACACTTTAAAAAGAATAGGACATTTTTATCAGAGGTTTTAATCTACCATATGGAAAAGTACAGGGTGGATCTACATATAATTGATAGGGGACAGGGCAAAATGATGAACACCAAGAACAATTATGGCCCCAACCAAAATTTAAAATATATGTTTCATGTGGCTCAACTGACCTTCTAAAAGCATTGACTCTTTTGTTAGACAGTTTTGCCCTTTTGTTTTTTTTTTTATACAAAATTTGAAATTCAGTTCAATTTAAATATTAATCAACAAATATACCAACTGACCAATCCATCTCAAACACTACTGATCGGGGAAAATAATTTTAATAATTGCCTCAGATCCCCACGCCCAATTCCATGACATATTTTGTGAATAAAGAAAATCTCATTAGAAAAGTTTCTGTTTGAGTCCACCACTATTTACTGTGGTGTTCACTTCTGACTCATCCACACTTGCAAATGAAAGAATGCTTTTGGTGATAATGCATATTCCATGCATTTCATAGTATTTTAAAGATTTTATATTGAACTAACAACTGTTGAACAATACTCATATTACAAGTTATAATTTTATCTGGATTGTCCTTGTAACAGTTAAATTTTTATAAAGTCAGCTGTGAATAATTTCATAGTTGATTAATTTAGCATATCATTAATACAAATTTCTACGTGCCAGCTGTCAAGATCAAAAGACACTCAGATGGAAAATAATCTTTGATAAAAATACTGCTATAATAATTATTTACAGATCCCATGAAGTTACCATTGTTCAGTTTATACCGTATATGGTATCTAATCTAATAAATGATCGAACTAGAAAGGTTTCCATGGAACATTTGCGACGGGTGTGGCATGCCAGCAGAAGACGATGACTCCTTTCGGACACCTGGTCTGATCCCGTTTGGGATACGTAATTGTTCTTCATGTTGAGACCATTTGCACATCTAATTCGTCGTGTTTAATGGACTTGAGTTTTGATTACTGATTGGTTCTTCTTCAATTTTACTTGTAATATTTGTTTCATAGATATTGTTTTCATAAATCATATTGAAATACATGGTATTTGTTTTTTAGAGCTTTTTTTATAAATAAAACATCAATAGCAATTGATCTGTTACAAAATGTTATGATGGAAAATGTTGACAGTCTTAACAAAAGTGCAATGTAACTACAAACAAGATTACAGACCATCAACTGACAGCCGAGCAAGAAATTCTTTTGTTTTAAAAAACATGTTTTATATACATAAAAGAACAAATCTTTCAATCAGAGAAAAAGCAACACAAAACGTCGAAAAAACCAAGACATTTTAGAGGAACATATGCATTGCACTAGTAATGCACATTTAAGTATTTTCCTGGTGTGTTAACAAACGAAAAACAAAATTAAACTCGTCAAATTATATATTTGGCATATACATTGTACTTATTGATAACCTATGAAATAATTGTTTTAAGAATGATGAAAAGTAAATGTTCATGTTTAACTGTGCATTTTAGGGCAATATTCCATATTTTTCCAAGCTGTTTTGTTTATTTTTTGTTTTATGATCTCAAAACCAGAGAAAAAAAACTTGAAATGGCCTTGACTCCAAATTGGCTGAAATTGTCAATTTATTACTAAAAGCTCTAGAATATCTTTACATGTACATGTAATGTAAAATCAAGGTCTTCAGAGGTACTATACAATAGCCTACTGAAGAAGCGGAGTCAATAAGATATGGATGCTAAAGAATTCAAAATAATTGTTGGAACATTTAAAGTCTCCAAGTTTCAAACATATAACAAGCATCAAGTGTTTTGATTTTTCGATCCTTTACACAACAATTCGTCACCAGAAACTTCAAAACAAACTCGCATCTATTATACAAAACTCCTTTGTTTACAAAAATGGAAATTGCAGATATAAATATTTAGTATTAGGTCATGAGCAACATTATTTTGTGAAGGGAAACTCTGAGTTCAATAACAAGTACATTAAAGCCTATATCATCACTATGACGGAGTTTCTGATAGACAGCATCTTCGTGGTTTGCGGGAAAGTTTTTCCAGCACATTTGTTGGCATTCCAATGGGTACCAATTGTGTCCCTCTCGTGTTTGACCTTTTTTGTATCCATATGAAGCGGAATTTATACAGAATCTGCTCTCCGCAGTAAATAAACAGTTAGCATCTCTGTTCAATTTTACTTACAGGTACATCGACAACGTCCTGTCTATAAATAATTCATAATATCAGAATTACCTCGACCAGATGTATCCTGTTGAGCTAGAGATCACTAAGACGACAGAGTGCAACACGTCTACTTCTTACGTAGATTTATTTCTGTTGATTGGGAAGGACGGTCAACGTCACATCTTCCTTTATGACAAACGCAACGATTTTAATTTTCATATCACTAACTTGCCGTTTCTGTAAATCTCACTAAATCAGCTCACGTTCCAGTGGGTCTTGAATCTTAAACTGTCAGAAACAACATATAACAACACACACACACACACACACACACACACACACACACACACACACACACACACACACACACACACACACACACACACACACACACACACACACACACATCATTTTTCAGTTATATGGTGATGGTCAGTTGTAATGGTGGAGAGACAAACCCGGATACATTGTACCTGGGACGAGATCCTCAGACTTCCTCAAGTAAACTGATAACCTTCTCAGCTTACGTAAGGTGTAAGGTGTCAGGATTCAGAAATGACAGAGCTGCTTACAATTAACAGGTTTTAATTCAGACAAATTTATGTCCTTTTAAGATTGTAGTCGGAAAGGTCTTCAATTATGATTATACTAGGTTGTTTCATATTTAATATGAAGATTTACAATTACGTTAAAACGTCACTACCTACAGTTGTCGTTCTTTGTAACAACCCATAACAACGGGTACATATGAACTGACGTAAAACAAATTATAGTTGTTTGTCAGAACTGATCACGTGAAATGACTTTAGATAACAATAACATTACTACTATGTGTCATATCTCAATTAATGCAGCTGTTCTGGAGGTGTACCCTCATGAACCTAACCTGTAAAGTTCCGTCAAAATCCATTTGACTGTTCGAAGAAGTCTAAAATTTGAAAGAGCTTACGGACGACGGATGTGACGTGATCAAAATACCTCACGAAAACCTTCAGCACCAATACTAAACTTTATGTTTTAAAGCAATGTGCTCTTATTTGTTTGTTTTAGACCAGTAAATCATAGCCTGTATGGCTGAAAAAAGTGATCGGTGAATCTGTTCAGATAAGTTAAGATTGTGTGTAGTTTAATTGAATAACGTTATGTTTCTATGGCGGGAATGTTGCATGTAACAAAATGTAACATGTTACCTGTCAAGTTGAAGTTTAGTACTTTGTATGTAAGATACTATGATTTTGCACATTTTAAATATTTATGGTGATACACGTTTTTAAATCATCACATTATCTCAATAGCTAACAATACATCATCGTTATATAAGTCATTTATACCCGAAATAGCTATTTATATGTTCAAATCAATTATCACGATTTGTCCCATTACATCCATTATGATTTCATTTTTCTGAGATGAAGCTTCATAAATTTATAATGTCATTTAAGTGTTTGAAAGGCTTATAAATGCTAAAACGTTTGTATACCACAGCTCGTGTGCATTAGGTACATCCTAGGCATTCAGTGCACATTCTAAATTGTATACACTGAATTTAATCTCTTGGTAACATTATGACATTAATATTTTAAGAGGTATACATTTGATTTAAATCATAATATTTACACGACGGAGTATCACATAAATCATATTTAATGGTGAAAACATGTGAACAACACAAGCAATACCACATTTTCTACACATTTTGTTACATACAAATTATGAATTTTAATAATGTGTTCATATTACATGTGAAGTTGTTATATGATAGAAAGTTTAAAGTTGTCAGCCATAAAATTATAAACTGATAAAACGATTTGAAATATTTTATATGTACACCTTTGGAATCATTCGTTTATATATTACTGACTTTGTTTGTTGTTTTATATCCTGCCAAAACATTTTTCACTTCTTTGGAGGTTTTACTAGCTTTTGGTGAAGTTCTACAAATTTTGACTTGTGCTATGTACTGACGCCAATGCATCGAGGGTTCTCACGTGCCACGCCTTCCGCGACACCTGACCTCGGTGATTTTCACTTCATATGCCGAGTGCTTGGCGAAGGAACAGCCACTACGATTTAAAAAGTTTTTTGTATGACCCGGTCTCGGAATCGAACCTGACAACTTCCGCTTGCGAGTGGAACTCTATACCACTAGACCATCACAAGCGTTCAATGGATTAGTATCGTACATCTGGCTGTGATTCTGTTAAACTCATTCATGCTGCTTGTTAGCATATTGTTCCTCTGTTGTGCTTTAATGTTTATTAAGAAATTTAGTTTCTACGTGTTCATAGATTGCTAAACATTTTTGTGCTTCTTATTCATGCATGACTTCATATTTGTGTGATGCTTATTCATAGATAACTACACATTTGTGTGATGCTTGTTCATGGATGACTTAACATTTTTGTGATGCTTGTTCATA